>JADBJO010014208.1:0-48640 GCA_016801955.1 Conus betulinus | reverse complement strand
TTTTCTAAGAGCCCAGTATATTCCATCTGAATCACAAATCCGCAACATTCTGAGGGAGAGGACTTGAAGGATCCCAAGAGACTCATCTCCACACTGGCTATCATTCTCTATGTAGCTTAAAATTCCTCCTTCCATATACTGCCAGCTGTGTTAATACCGGTTTTCTGTATGTGTTTACCTGTTGTTCTCCGCGCCTTCTTCGTCACCCCATTATTGATCTTACTTTTCGCCTCCTGTCGTATTCTTTTAGATTGTTGGGACTTGCATGATGTGAGACATAAACACTTTATAGCCGAGTCCATGAAAACCCTGTTCAGAGATGTCCCACCTGACGTGATCTTTGAGTTTCTGAAAGAGATTAACATTTTTCATTTGATTTAAGATTTTACAGAAGAAGAAAGATTATAACGAAGTTTCTGGTGCGTTTTTAGAAGATGTATTTTAAATAGATGTGTGAAAGTTTTTTTTTTTTTTTGATGACTTGAGTTGATTTTAACGCGGTGACAGCCCTGATGTGGCCCTTTGCGGTCGGCAGGGCTATAGGCAACATTACCTTACCTTACCTCCCGTCATCACGGACGTACTCTGTGTCAGTCTGCAGCACACCTCTCGCATACACCTTTTTGGAAGAAAGACCCGGGGAGAAGAAGGGTTGAGGGTTAGAAGGGGAGGATGAGGGAGGGAGAGGGAGAGGGGGGGGGGGTCTCCTTCAGTAGAAATTAACCGTGTCAGTGTCGCCCGGCAATTCGATACTAGTAACTTTCTTTTTTTCTTCATCGACTTTGACTCTGTCTTTTTTTCAGTTTCTTTACTGTTTCGTATTATGATCTTTTGTTCTGTCTTTGTGGTCCACTCTTGAGCCTTGGGTTCTTAAACTTTTAGCACACCTGTTATCATTTAAAAGAATTCCCCATGGGGAATGCAAGAGAGAGAGAGAGATGGAGAGACAGATATAGAGTGAGTGAGTGTGTGTGTGTGTGTGTGTGTGTGTGTGTGTGTGTGTGTTCGTTCGTGCGCGCGCTCGTGCGCGCGCGTGCACGTGTGTGAGTGTATGTGAGGGTTTTGCAGTAACCCCGCCTTCAGGAACTTCTGTGCTAGTAATTTGGTCTTTTGTGTCGTTCCCTTTATCTCTGCTTTTCTTTCAAATTCAAGTGTATCTAAAGTTTCCTTTTTTCTTTATTGTTGTTGACCGTTCTCCAGTGTAGTGATCCGTTCATATCCCCGTGTTCTGGAAAATCTTGACGCTTTATTTGGCTGATTATTTATTCTTTTAATCGAGAGACTAGACAGCGAAAGTTTGACAACTGGCAGGGTAAACTAGCGCTCCATTTTGCAGAGCGTTTTCAAGTATCTTTTCTGAATTGAATTTAAAAAATTGGTGATTTATAATAATAATAAGTATATCCTAATCCATTTAGCAATATGACTGGCGTGCTAAACACAACACGGCTTAGTTTTGTCCGCCCTTAAAAACGTAAACGTTTCAATGTGCTACGTGTATCTGTAACCCTTGCGTGTCTTTTTACCTGACTGGAGTGACTTCTTGGTCATTTTGTTCATTTATGATTTGATAATGACACCTGAAAACGCCCCGTGTGGTCGGCTTGGGTTGCACTGAAACTGACTGACTGTGTTGCATCTCCTATCCTGACTTTTCAGTTTTGTTTCGGAGAATACTTTCTGCTTACAGTTACTCATTTGTCCCCAAAATCTAAGGGGGATGGGTGGTGGTGGTGGTGGTGGTGGAGGGAATGCTCACTGAATAAGGAGCCTATATGCCAAGACCTTGTAATCGTTTTTAAGCATTCATCCAGATACAGTTGAAATGACCTTCGTTCGTCAATATCTTGACGCTCAAAGTCAGATTATGTCGGGATCTGTTGTTTGTCGTTTTGTAATGGACACTTTTACCGCCATGAAGTTCACTGTCGTCACGTTGGTCTAGGGGTCCAAAAGGGAAGGCTGTCTCGAACACTCGCGAACGCACACACACACACAAAGGCGCGCGAACTCGCACGCACACGCAAAGACAGACAGACAGACAGACAGACAGACAGACACACATCATACACGCACCCGCATGCCTGCACGCACACACAGACAGGACACACATAAACACACACACACATACACACACACACACACACGCGCGCGCGCGCGCGCACGCAATCACACTGACACACACAAAAAACACACAGACACATAGACACACACACAGAGACGCACTGATATGGGACACAGACATGGACACATACACACATACAGACACACACACAGGGACACACACACAGGGACACACACACACACACACGCACGCGCGCGCGCGCACACGCACACACACAGACGCACAGAGACAAGAACAAAATGCAGGCACACACACAGACAGGCACACACACACACACACACACACACGCGCGCGCGCGCACACACACACACACACACACACACACACACACACACACACACACACATACACACGCACAGGCGCACACACACACACACACACACACACACACACACACACACACACACACACACACACACACACAAACACACGCTGAGGCACAGACACGGACACATACACACACAGATACACGCGGGTACACACACAGTCACACGCAGATTAAGACAGAGAGGCGCGCGCGCGCGCGCGCACACACACACACACACACACACACACACACACACACACACACCCCCGGCACGCACGCTCCACCTCCATCCCCCTGCACACACCTCGCGCACGTGCGCGCGCCTAGACACACACGCAGACGCACACACACACACACACATACACACGCACACGCACACACACGCACACACATATACATACACGCACGCACGCACGGGACACAACACTCACTCTCTCTCACTCACTCTTTCTCTCTTTCTCCTCCCCTCTCTCTCACACAGAACACACATGCACGCACACGCACCCACACGCACGCACGCACACCCACATACATACACACCACATACTCGCGCGCGCACACACACACACAAACACCCTTTCACTATTTTAGAATCTGTTAATGTATCGATGTTACGCGTACATTGCAGTCGATATTTTGCTGATTTAGCAAAAAGCCGCGGTTCATATAAAACCCACACAGCGTAACTACGTGTCCTACAATAAAGCTTTAAGCTTATATATAGCGATGGTAAATCATCATGGATCACATAAAGTAGAATGTAGTTACTGACTTTCTTATTGCAACATCAAATAGTTGAAGACTTCACACAGTGAGACAGCTAGAGGCCTTTATATTGCGATGGTGAATTATTGTTACAAACTGCATACAGTAGAGATAAAACTGCAAACCTGCATAACAACGGTGAATCGCTGAAGACTGCATTTGGTAGGATGAGTCAGTATTACAATGGTTAATCATTGCGGACTGGATATAAAAGTGTGTAGAGTCACAGACCAGAGAATGAAAATGAGAAATTCTGGGGAATCGTACAAGACTGTAAGAGAAAACCATAGGTTGTGTATTACAGTGGTGAATCTGTAGAAACATTTCCTTTCTCTGTTAGCTTTCTTTGCTTCCGTCAGTCCATTTCATCAGTCCTCATATCATGAATAAAGTCAGTCATGAAACACACCTTCCTCTCCTCCCCTTCCCTCTGCCCTCCTGCTTCAGATGGTCTGTTAATCTCGACCAGCTTCAACTGTCAGCTGTTATGGCCAAAGCTATGGACCTCTCATTTCATATATATGTATTTTTTACCCTTCCTTTCAGCTGTAGTGTCGGCAAAGTTTCTCCCAAGGTGTAAAGATGTGTCGAGTGCGAGTACAGACAAAATATTCTGTATTATTGTTGCTACATTTCCAGCAGACCACGAAAGCCACGTCAGCACGATCTCAATTCGATAGCTGATCGAACCATTAAGGCCTTACTTTTCTAATAAGGACGTAACTTCCCCTCTGCATACGGTACAAGACGTATACCTAATAAAATGCGATGTGCATTTCAGTACTGTGTTTTACTTGTTGCCACAGCTGATGAAAAATATCAGGCTTGGGTGGGGTGGAGGGGGTGGTGGGCTGGGATTTTAGTGGAGTATGGCTGCCTTAATGGCGGGATTATTAAAAAAAAACAAAGCAAAAAAAAAAAAAAAAAACGGTCATACACACAAAACTCCACTGCCTGCCTACACAGGCAGTGTCCGCAGGAATATCAGCCTGCGTACGCAGAAAAAAAGAAAAGAAAGAAAGTGGCTTACAGGGGCATGAACTCCCGTCTCTCTGCCAGGAGTAATTATAAGAAAGCTATGATAAAGATGATAATATTACTGCTGCCACCATCACTCTTACTATTGCTGTTTATGTCTCTACTGCTCTACTGCTCATACTGCTTGTACTTCTACTGACAATAAATCAAATTAAAGTTAAGTGGACAATTTTACAGTATCGGCCATAGCGTTGTTAGCTGACTTAATTGAGGAACCACCAGGTTATCTGTTAATGCATTCTTAACTGCAGACGTCCACCACTACTCTCTCCCCCCTCATCCCCTGCTGTTCAGTCGTAGCCCTCTTCCTCCCATTCCAGCCCTTCCCTCACCTCGTTGGATTTGTAGGTGCCAATGGAGATCGTCAGATACATGTCTCCCTCTTTCTCGCTCGCCGCATCCCACACTCATCCCCTTTTCCACCCCATTTCACATACACACAAGCGCACAGACAGACACGCAGAACACACGGGTACCTGTTTTACAGCATAAAGGGCGGTGGCGTCGAATGTGCAAGCAGATCTGCTGTCAGCGAGTCAACATAGTTAATTTCGGATTTGATTTCCTCTGCGACATTGGGTATTTCTCCAGTCTTAGATGTTAGTCGCACGTACCCCTCTGTTGCGTTCCTTCTTTCAGTTCTCTTTGTCCTGCCATGTCGGATCTGTTTGGCTCTGATACGAGCGATCATCTTTGTCCAGCCGACTGTCTAACTGATGTTGCCAGCACCTATCTCTCATTTTTCTAAGAGCCCAGTATATTCCATGCCTAGTTGGAGCTAACGTCTGTCCTGCCAGTGCCTACCCGGTTCCTAGTTCACTGATGCTTCTCCCGTTTCCCTTCTGTCTGTGACTGAATCACAAATCCGCAACATTCTGAGGGAGAGGACTTGAAGGATCCCAAGAGACTCATCTCCACACTGGCTATCATTCTCTATGTAGCTTAAAATTCCTCCTTCCATATACTGCCAGCTGTGTAATATACCGGTTTTCTGTATGTGTTTACCTGTTGTTCTCCGCGCCTTCTTCGTCACCCCATTATTGATCTACTTTTCGCCTCCTGTCGTATTCTTTTAGATTGTTGGGACTTGCATGATGTGAGACATAAACACTTTGTAGCCGAGTCCATGAAAACCCTGTTCAGAGATGTCCCACCTGACGTGATCTTTGAGTTTCTGAAAGAGATTAACATTTTTCATTTGATTTAAGATTTACAGAAGAAAGATTATAACGAAGTTTCTGGTGCGTTTTTAGAAGATGTATTTTAAATAGATGTGTGAAAGTTTTTTTTTTTTTTTGATGACTTGAGTTGATTTTAACGCGGGTGACAGCCCTGATGTGGCCCTTTGCGGTCGGCTGGGCTATAGGCAACATTACCTTACCTTACCTCCTGTCATCACGGACGTACTCTGTGTCAGTCTGCAGCACACCTCTCGCATACACCTTTTTGGGAAGAAAGACCCGGGGAGAAGAAGGGTTGAGGGTTAGAAGGGGAGGATGAGGGAGAGGGAGAGGGGGGGGGGGTCTCCTTCAGTAGAAATTAACCGGTCAGTGTCGCCCGGCAATTCGATACTAGTAACTTTCTTTTTTTCTTCATCGACTTTGACTCTGTCTTTTTTCAGTTTCTTTACTGTTTCGTATTATGATCTTTTGTTCTGTCTTTGTGGTCCACTCTTGAGCCTTGGGTTCTTAAACTTTTAGCACACCTGTTTCATCATTTAAAAAGAATTCCCCATGGGAATGCAAGAGAGAGATGGAGAGACAGATAGATAGAGTGAGTGAGTGTGTGTGTGTGTGTGTGTGTGTGTGTGTGTGTGTGTGTGTGTTCGTTCGTGCGCGCGCTCGTGCGCGCGCGCGCGTGCGCGTGTGTGAGTGTATGTGAGGGTTTTGCAGTAACCCCGCCTTCAGGAACTTCTGTGCTAGTAATTTGGTCTTTTGTGTCGTTCCCTTTATCTCTGCTTTTCTTTTCAATTTCAAGTGTATCTAATGTTTCCTTTTTTCTTTATTGTTGTTGACCGTTCTCCAGTGTAGTGATCCGTTCATATCCCCGTGTTCTGGAAAATCTTGACGCTTTATTTGGCTGATTATTTATTCTTTTAATCGAGAGACTAGACAGCGAAAGTTTGACAACTGGGAGGGTAAACTAGCGCTCCATTTTGCAGTGCGTTTTCAAGTATCTATTCTGAATTGAATTTAAAAAATTGGTGATTTATAATAATAAGTATATCCTAATCCATTTAGCAATATGACTGGCGTGCTAAACACAACACACGGCTTAGTTTTGTCCGCCTTAAAAAACGTAAACGTTTCAATGTGCTACGTGTATCTGTAACCCTTGCGTGTCTTTTTACCTGACTGGAGTGACTTCTTGGTCATTTTGTTCATTTATGATTTGATAATGACACCTGAAAACGCCCCGTGTGGTCGGCTTGGGTTGCACTGAAACTGACTGACTGTGTTGCATCTCCTATCCTGACTTTTCAGTTTTGTTTCGGAGAATACTTTCTGCTTACAGTTACTCATTTGTCCCCAAAATCTTAAGGGGGATGGGTGGTGGTGGTGGTGGAGGGAATGCTCACTGAATAAGGAGCCTATATGCCAAGACCTTGTAATCGTTTTTAAAGCATTCATCCAGATACAGTTGAAATGACCTTCGTTCGTCAATATCTTGACGCTCAAAGTCAGATTATGTCGGGATCTGTTGTTTGTCGTTTGTAATGGACACTTTTACCGCCATGAAGTTCACTGTCGTCACGTTGGTCTAGGGGTCCAAAAGGGAAGGCTGTCTCGAACACTCGCGAACGCACACACACACACACACACAAAGCGCGCGAACTCGCACGCACGCACACGCAAAGACAGACAGACAGACAGACAGACAGACACACACTCATACACACACGCGCGCATGCCTGCACGCACACACACAGACAGGACACACATAAACACACACACACATACACACACACACACACACGCGCGCGCGCGCGCGCGCGCAAATCACACTGACACACACAAAAAACACAGACACATACACACACACACAGAGACACACTGGTATGGACACAGACATGGACACATACACACATACAGACACACACACACAGGGACACACACACAGGACACCCTCCGGGGGTTGCAACCTTGCCGTGGTCGGAGGGCTTGCGTGGTCCTGTGATCCCTTAGGCTTTGCTGGTGGGGGCATCAATACTTGAAGATAGGCTAGTTTTTTTAAAATGCTTCTAGGCCTGACAAGTTGAAGATGCTATCTGGCCTAAGCGCAACGTGGTAAGGAGTTGATGCCCCTGGTAGGGCTTCCCATGTCAGACAGGCTAAGGGTGAGGATCCTGACTAATAGTAACCCGCCTTTCTCCTTTTCTTGTTTTCTGCCTTTCTTATTTGGCTCTTTTCTATCTTCGCCTCCCCTTCAAATCTTCTTTTCCACGCTCTTCTTTTCTCTGTGGTCTTCTTGAGGCCCACCGTGTTTGCCGTGCGGTGCGTCCTGTGATGGGGGAGAATAGGATCCTGGAGGTTGAGACCGCTGATGTGACTGCGGTGCATCAAGTCAACACACCTCTTTGGCCTGGACTTCCTCTAGACAGGTGGTCGAAGTGGCCCACTTCGATCAAGCGGCTGGTCGCGTGCATGCCCTAGCTCCGGCTAGAAGGCGGCGGCTCGGGTCAAAACGGGTTTGGGAGCTTCTGTGGCAGGGATGCTTTCAGGCCTGTGTATATCTCCTTTGAAGTCCTGATGCCCAGATATACTGGAATTCCGTATAAAATGGGGGCATCCCCCTTGTTGGGACTCGATGGCGGGTGGGAATCAAAAGAGATGAATTCTAATGAATACACATGGGCAAAAAAAAAAAAAAAAGATACAGGCAGGATTCAGAAACGGAGACGGACACGGATTCGATCATGAGACGAGAGTCCTTTCAGGCTTCTGGCCCAGCTGGCTGATTGTGGAGGGAGCAGATGAAGATAGACCTCTGTCAGGCCCGAGTCCTTTTGCGATTGCGAAGGGAATCAATGGCCTCAGCGGGAAGCCAAAGAGCGTCAAGAGACTGAGGAATGGGTCACTTCTGATGAGTGCTCATCCAAGCTGCACTCCGAGATGTTGTTTAAAATCGACACAATGTTTGGTGGATCGACCGATCAAAGTGTCTCCACACAAATCTCTGAACTCTTCGAAAGGAGTAATCCGGTGCAGAGATCTGAGAGGAGTGTCGGAGGCTGAAATCAAGTCAGAGCTGGCATCTCAAGGAGTGACCCATGTTCATCGTGTGCTTGTACGTAAAGGCATGACAGGATTCCAACTGACACCCTTTTCTTGACCTTCTGCTCTACTTCTCTCCCGGAGTCGATTACGGTGGGCTACCTGAGAGTTTCAGTGTCACTGTACATCCCCATCACCTCTGCGCTGTTTCAAGTGCCAGAGGTACGGCCATGTGAGGGATAGATGTACGGAAGAAGAGGTGTGTGGTACCTGCTGCCAGCCAGTCCACCAGGGTGTGTGTGACAGTCCACCACTCTGTGCCAACTGTGGAGGCAAGCACCCATCATCATCGAAGACCTGTCCAAACTGGTTAAAGGAAAAGGAAATTCAGAGAATAAAGACTGAACAGCGAATCCCGTTTTTTGAGGCGAAAAAGATTGCTATGAAAAGTCAACCAACTGCTGGGCTCTCGTTTGCAGCTGCAGTAAGGAAGCAACAACAGTCAGCATCGGAGTGCAGACGGTGGAGTCCTCGTTTGCCGAGAGAGAGCAGAAACCAAGTCTGTAGCCTCAGGCAGAACCACTGCATGCAATGAACCCCAGCAGTCATCGCCTTCAGATACGAGTCAGTCTTCAAAGCCTACTCCCGCCCCCAGACCACCAGGGGGCAAAGACCTACAGGCACTTCAGAGCGGCAGAGAGTGGAAGTCGTTGAAGTACAAGACAAGACCACCCCCTCAAAATCCTCCAAAGGGCATCCTACAGCTGTCAACAAGGGAGCTGGCGGTTCTGGAGGTAAGACCAAGTCGCCGCCTAAAAAGAAAACGTCAAACATAATTTTATCGGATCGAGAGAAAAAAAGCGGAGAGAGAAATTCAACAGATTTGCAGTTCTCTCGGATCCAGATGATATGGATATGGCATAAAAGGAAGAGTTACGAGATTTATTTTCCTTCACCGTATTTCTTTTATGATGGACTCATCCACAATGGATTCAATCATACATTGGAATATCAGGGGACTGTCTTCCAATTATGAAGAATTGCAGCTGTTGTGCCGTGAGGCCAGGCCGATGCTAATTGCCCTCCAAGAAACTCTTCTCAAGTCTGACAAAAATTTTTCACTTTCTGGCTACAGTTTTTTAAATCTATCTGCACAGTCTGTTGAACATGGTGCTTCTGGTGGAGTTGCCTTGTTCATTCACAACTCTGTTCTGTACAGCCCAGTTGCTCTGCAGACTCCGCTTCAGGCAGTGGCAGCTCGGGTTACTCTCCACAAAACAGTTACTGTCTGTAGTTTGTACTTATCTCCAAACATCTGCGTCACCAAACAGGACCTCATTTCACTCTTGGAGCAGCTTCCTCGACCCTTCTGCTGTTGGGTGATCTGAATGGCCACTCTCCTCTATGGGGAAGTGAGAGATCTTCACCACGGGGTCTGCTTTTAGAGGAAGTGTTTTCGGAGCTTGATCTGTGTGTCTTGAACAGGAAATCACCAACTTACTTTCACTCCGCTAATGGCACCACATCTTGTCTGGATCTTTCTGTCTGTGATCCATCTTTGTTTTTGGATTTTGTTTGGGAGGTTGATGAGGACCTGCATGGTAGTGACCACTTTCCTGTGTTGCTTCGGTGTACGAATGCAGAGAGCGAGTCTTTGCCAGAACGCCTCAATTTCAACAAAGCAGATTGGGACCTCTTTGCCACTAAGTTTCTTATGGATCTGGAAGAGGACAAGATCCTGCAAAGTGACGATCCGGCAGGAAGTCTTTCAGATTTCATACTGAATTGCGCAAAGTCAACCATCCAGACATCTTCCAAGAAGCCCGTAATGCCAAAAAGTTCCTTGGTTCAATTCTGAGTGCAAAGAAATTTAACAAAACCCGTAAAAGAGCTCAACGTAGGGTCTCTTGCAGACCCTCGATGCCCAACGTCCGAGCGCATCAGAAACTGAGGGCCAAATCGAAACACATATATATAGACCAGTAAGCGATTATCTTGGAGACAGTTTTGCTCAAGTCTCACATCCAAAACATCGAAGAAAAAAAAGTGTGGAAAATCATCAAGAAAATAAAAGGGAAGAACACCTGCCCCACTGTGAACCACCTCAAGTTTTCTGATTCTTTAATAACAGAGAAAAAAAAAAGCAGTTGCTAATCTGCTTGCTTCAACCATTGAAAAGAATTCCTCCTCGTCTAACAAGTCAGCCAGTTTTGTCAAAAACAAAGCCCTAAAGAAAAATCACCCTGCAACTTTTCGTCAGACAACGTGGAAGACTACAATCTCCTTTCACTTTAAATGAATTGAAATCCGCCTTACTTTCTTGCAACGATTCCTCTCCGGGTATAGATGAAATCCATTATAAACTTTTGAAACATCTTCCGCAAAAAGGTCTGCACATCCTGCTACATGTATACAACCATGTATGGACGACTGGATTCTTTCACCATCTTGGCGAAAAAAAGCCCTCATCATTCCTATTCCCAAACCTGGAAAAGATCTCTCCAACCCGTCAAACTACCGTCCAATAGCTTTGACCAGCTGTGTCTGTAAACTGATGGAGAAAATGGTCAACGCTAGACTCGTGTGGAAACTTGAAACCGACGGCCTTTTGGCGAAAGAACAGTGTGGTTTCCGTAAACATCACACTACAGTGAACCATTTGATTCGTCTGGAATCTACGCTTCGGAACGCCTTTCTGAACAAACACCACGCAGTGGCTATATTCTTCGACTTGGAGAAAGCCTACGATACCACCTGGAAAGCTGGAATTCTTCATGATCTCCATGATCTTGGTTTTCGGGGTCATCTTCACTTTTCATCCAAAATTTTTTGGCAGACCGACAGTTTCAGGTCCGGGTTGGCACCACTCTTTCTGATGTTCATGAGCAGGAGTTGGGTGTTCCACAAGGGAGCATACTGTCTCCGGCCCTATTCAGCATCAAGATTAACAACATTGTCAAGTCAGTTCAGCAGGGTTCCGACTGCTCATTGTTTGTGGATGATTTTGCTGTCTATGCAACTGGAAGCCTGTACCCGAGTGTCCAGCGCAGGCTCCAGCTTTGTGTGGATAAAATTCATCAGTGGGCGGATGAAAACGGCTTCACTTTCTCTCCTACGAAGACACAGTGCATTCACTTCCATAATTTTCGTCAGTTTTTTCCAGATCCTGAAATCAAAATAGGGAAATCTCCCATTCAGCTGTCACAGAGGCCAAATTCCTTGAGTTATTTTTCCAAAAAAACTCAACTTTCTCAGCCACATTAAACACCTCAAAACCTCTTGCCAGAAAGCTCTGAATATTCTGCGGGTCGTAGCACACACTGACTGGGGCGCTGATAAGAAAACTTTGCTGCACCTCTACAGAGCCTTGGTCCGTTCCAAACTGGACTATGGTTGTGCTGTGTACGGATCTGCCAGACCGTCGTATCTAAAACTCTTGGACCCTATCCACCATCAAGGGCTTCGTCTCTGTCTTGGAGCATTCGGCACCACCCCTGTGTACAGCCTGTACGCAGAGGCAGGTGAACCTTCACTGTCCAACCGCAGGCTGAAACTGTCTTTGAATTACTACGTCAGACTGTTCTCCGAACCTGAAAACCCTGCCTATGACTGTGTCTTTGACCCTCAGTTTCAAAGCAAATTTGAAAACAACCCTAACTGTATTCCGCCGTTTAGTCTTCGTATGCAGCCTCACGCACGGAATGCAGGTCTAGACCTAGGAGTTGTGTCCGATTTTTTCAAGTTTCCAGATATCAACCTCCGTGGACCTTTTTCACACCAGAGATTCGTTTTGATCTTGCAGCTTTTCGCAAAGAGAGTCCACCAGCTCTCTCGCATACAAGGCTTTGTATGCTGACCTCTGTTTGAAATTCTCATCCTATCAGAAAATTTTCACTGACGGTTCCAAGTCTGAAGATGGAGTGGCCTGTGCAGCCTACTGCCCTGGTGCTCCTTCTCAAATACTGTTGGAACATATTCCTTCAGACGCTTCTGCTTACTCTGCTGAAGTTACAGCTCTGGTTCTGGCACTACGGATAATCTCCCAATCTACGAAGAGGGACTTTCTGGTTTTGTCGGATCACTGTCAGCTTTGGAGGCCATAGCTGGCCGCAACCTTCAGCACCCCGAACTTTTACACTTTTTTGAACTTTTTACCAAGTTGACAGCGGAGGGTTACAAACATTCTTCTGGTTTGGGTTCCTGTCATGTTGGCATCGGAGGGGAACGAAATGGTGGATCGTTTTGCCAAGAATGCCGTACGAGAGAAACTGTCAAACACACCTATCCCCTGCTCAGATTTGAAACCCAAAATTAACGATTATGTAAAAGACCTCTGGCAGGAGGATTGGAATACACAGACGGATAACAAACTCTTTCAGATCCGTCCAAACCTAAAGGAGTTCCTCCCATCTTCGTCTGGTGGTCGTAAAGAAGAAAAACAGTTCTGTGCCGGCTGCACACCGGCCATTCTTATTTTACCCATTCCTACCTTTTAAAGAGTGAAGAAGCTCCTTGGTGCATTCCGTGTCATGTGCCACTCACAATGAAACATATTCTTTTAGAGTGTTGGGATTTACACGATGTGAGACACAAACATTTTACAGCAGATTCCATGAAAACCTTGTTCAGAGATGTTCCGCCTGATGCGATCTTTGAGTTCTTGAAAGAGGTTAACATTTTTCATCGGATCTGAGATTTTACAGTGGAAAGATTTTTAACAAAGTTTTGGATGAGATTTTAGACGACGTCTTTAAAGAATAGTGTGGATGAATGACCTGTGAGTTGATTTTAACGTGGTGACAGCCCTGATATGGCCCTTTGCGGTCGGCTGGGCTATAAGCAACATTATCTTATCTTATCTTATCTTACACAGGGACACACACACAGGGACACACACACACACGCACGCGCGCGCGCGCGCGCGCGCGCACGCACACACACAGACGCACAGAGACAAGAACAAATGCAGGCACACACACACAGACAGGCATACACACACATACACACGCGCGCGCGCGCACACACACACACACACACACACGTACGCGCGCACACAAGCACACACACACACAGAGGCACGTGCGCGCGTACCTCGCACGCACATAAACAAACGCGTGTGTGTGCGTGCGCGCTCGCGGACACACACACACACACACACACACGCGCGCGCGCGTTCTCTCTTTCTCTGTCCCTCTTTATAGTTGTCTTTCTCGAAAGTGCACGCGCGCGTGCGCGCGCGCGCACACACACACACACACACACACACACACTCAGAGAAAAACACAAGGACACACACATACACATAAGCACAAGGACACACACACACACACACACACACATACACACACACACACACACACACACACACACACACACACACACACACACACACACACACACGCTGAGGCACAGACACGGACACATACACACACAGATACACGCGGGTACACACACAGTCACACGCAGATTAAGACAGAGAGGCGCGCGCGCGCGCGCACACACACACACACACACACACACACACACACACACACACACCCGGCACGCACGCTCCACCTCCATCCCCCTGCACACACACTCGCGCACGTGCGCGCGCCTAGACACACACGCAGACGCACACACACACACACACACACACACACACACACACACACACACACACACACACACACACATATATACATACACACACGCACGCACGCACGCACACAACACTCTCTCTCACTCACTCTTTCTCCTCCCCTCTCTCTCACACAGACACACATGCACGCACGCACACGCACCCACACGCACGCACGCACACCCACATACATACACACATACTCACGCGCACGCACACACACACACTCAAACACCTTTTCACTATTTTAGAATCTGTTATTGTATCGATGTTACGCGTACGTTGCAGTCGATATTTTGCTGATTTAGCAAAAAGCCGCGGTTCATATAAAACCCACACAGCGTAACTACGTGTCCTACAATAAAGCTTTAAGCTTATATATAGCGATGGTAAATCATCATGGATCACATAAAGTAGAATGTAGTTACTGACTTTTTTTATTGCAACATCAAATCGTTGAAGACTTCTCAGTGAGACAGCTAGAGGCCTTTATATTGCGATGGTGAATTATTGTTACAAACTGCATACAGTAGAGATAAAACTGCAAACCTGTATAACAACGGTGAATCGCTGAAGACTGCATTTGGTAGGATGAGTCAGTATTACAATGGTTAATCATTGCGGACTGGATATAAAAGTGTAGAGTCACAGACCAGAGAATGAAAATGAGAAATTCTGGGGAATCGTACAAGACTGTAAGAGAAAACCATAGGTTGTGTATTACAGTGGTGAATCTGTAGAAACATTTCCTTTCTCTGTTAGCTTTCTTTGCTTCCGTCAGTCCATTTCATCAGTCCTCATATCATGAATAAAGTCAGTCATGAAACACCCCTTCCTCCTCCCCCCTCCCTCTCTGCCCTCCTGCTTCAGATGGTCTGTTAATCTCGACCAGCTTCAACTTGTCAGCTGTTATGGCCAAAGCTATGGACCTCTCATTTCATATATGTATTTTTTTTTTTACCCTTCCTTTCAGCTGTAGTGTCGGCAAAGTTTCTCCCAAGGTGTAAAGATGTGTCGAGTGCGAGTACAGACAAATATTCTGTATTATTGTTGCTACATTTCCAGCAGACCACGAAAGCCACGTCAGCACGATCTCAATTCGATAGCTGATCGAACCATTAAGGCCTTACTTTTCTAATAAGGACGTAACTTCCCCTCTGCATACGGTACAAGACGTATACCTAATAAATGCGATGTGCATTTCAGTACTGTTTTTTACTTGTTGCCACAGCTGATGAAAAATATCAGGCTTGGGTGGGGTGGAGGGGGTGGTGGCTGGGATTTTAGTGGAGTATGGCTGCCTTAATGGCGGGATTAAAAAAAAAAAAAAGCAAAGCAAAAAAAAAAAAAAACGGTCATACACACACAAAACTCCACTGCCTGCCTACACAGGCAGTGTCCACAGGAATATCAGCCTGCGTACGCAGAAAAAAAGAAAAAAGAAAGTGGCTTACAGGGGCATGAACTCCCGTCTCTCTGCCAGGAGTAATTATAAGAAAAAACTATGATAAAGATGATAATCTTACTGCTGCCACCATCACTCTTACTATTGCTGTTTATGTCTCTACTACTGCTCATACTGCTTGTACTTCTACTGAC
Organism: Conus betulinus; assembly: GCA_016801955.1. Lineage (NCBI taxonomy): Eukaryota > Metazoa > Mollusca > Gastropoda > Neogastropoda > Conidae > Conus > Conus betulinus. Next base: position 32,972 of record JADBJO010014208.1, on the reverse strand, counting down.
AATAAATCAAATTAAAGTACATGGACAATTTTACAGTATCGGCCATAGCGTTGTTAGCCGACTTAATTGAGGAACCACCAGGTTATCTTAATGCATTCTTAACTGCAGACGTCCACCACTACTCTCTCCCCCCCCCCCCATCCCCTGCTGTTCAGTCGTACCCCTCTTCCTCCCATTCCAGCCCCTTCCCTCACCTCGTTGGAATTGTAGGTGTCGGTGGAGATCGTCAGATGCATGTCTCCCTCTTTCTCGCTCGCCGCATCCCACACTCATCCCCTTTTCCACCCCATTTCACATACACACAAGCGCACAGACAGACACGCAGAACACACGGGTACCTGTTTGACAGCATAAAGGGCGGTGGTCGAATGTGCAAGCAGATCTGCTGTCAGCGAGTCAACATAGTTAATTTCGGATTTGATTTCCTCCGCGACATTGGGTATTTCTCCCGTCTTAGATGTCATGTCGCGCGTACCCCTCTGTTGTGTTCCTTCTTCCAGTTCTCTTTGTTCTGCCATGTCGGATCTATTTGGTTCTGAGACAAGCGATCATCTTTGTCCCGCCGACTCTCCAACTGGTGTTGCCAGCACCTCTCTCATTTTCTAAGCGCCCAGTATATTCCATGCCTAGTTTGGAGCTAACGTCTCCCCGGCCAGTGTCTTCATGATTCCTAGTTCATTGATGCTCTCTCATTTCCCTTCTTTCTGTGACTGAATCACAAAGCCGCAACACCATGAGGGACTCCACACTAGCTATCATTTCTATGTGTCTTAAAACTCTTTCTTCCCTTTACTGCCAGCTGTGTTAATACTGGTTTTCTGTATGTTTACCTGTACAATACTTCTCCGTGCCTACTTCGTCACCCCTTTATTAATCTTACTTTTCGCCTCCTGTCGTATTCTTTTAGATTGTTGGGACTTGCATGATGTGAGACATAAACACTTTATAGCCGAGTCCATGAAAACCCTGTTCAGAGATGTCCCACCTGACGTGATCTTTGAGTTTCTGAAAGAGATTAACATTTTTCATTTGATTTAAGATTTTACAGAAGACAGATTTTTAACGAAGTTTCTGGTGCGTTTTTAGAAGATGTATTTTAAAGAGATGTGTGAAAGGTTATTTTTGTGATGACTTGTGAGTTGATTTTAACTCGGTGACAGCCCTGATGTGGCCCTTTGCGGTCGGCTGGCTATAGGCAACATTACCTTACCTTACCTCCCGTCATCACGGACGTACTCTGTGTCAGTCTGCAGCACACCTCTCGCATACACCTTTTTGGGAAGAAAGACCCCGGGAGAAGGGGGTTGAGGGTTAGAAGTGGAGGAGGGAGGGGGGGGAAGTCTCCTTCAGTAGAAATTAAGCCGTGTCAGTGTCGCCGGCAATTCGATACTAGTAACTTTCTTTTTTTCTTCATCGACTTTGACTCTGTCTTTTTTCAGTTTCTTTACTGTTTTGTATTATGATCTTTTGTTCTGTCTGTGTGGTACACTCTTGAGCCTTGGGTTCTTAAACTTTTAGCACACCTGTTATCATTTAAAAGAATTCCCCATGGGAATGCAAGAGAGAGAGAGAGACAGAGAGATAGAGAGAGTGTGTGTGTGTGTGTGTGTGTGTGTGTGTGTGTGTGTGTGTGTGTTCGTTCGTGCGCGCGCTTGTGCGCGCGCGTGCGCGTGTGTGTGAGGGGGTTTTGCAGTAACCCGCCTTCAGGAACTTCCTTTTGTGTCGTTCCCTTTATCTCTGCTTTCTTTGCAATAGTATCCTTTTTTTTTCTTTATTGTTGTTGACCGTTCTCCAGTGTTGATCCGTTCATATCCCGTGTTCTGGATATCCGCTTTATGTTGCTGGATTATTTATTCTTTTAAATGACGACAGCGAAAGTTTGACAACTTTTAGCGCTCCATTTTGCAGTGCGTTTTCAGTATCTGTTCTGAATTGAATTTAAAAAATTGGTGATTTATAATAATAAAGTATATCCTAATCCATTTAGCAATATGACTGGCGTGCTAAACACAACACGGCTTAGTTTTGTCCGCCCTTAAAAAACGTTTCAATGTGCTACGTGTATCTGTAACCCTTGCGTGTCTTTTTACCTGACTGGAGTGACTTCTGGTCATTTTGTTCATTTATGATTTGATAATGACACCTGAAAACGCCCGTGTGGTCGGCTTGGGTTGCACTGAAACTGACTGACTGTGTTGCATCTCCTATCCTGACTTTTCAGTTTTGTTTCGGAGAATACTTTCTGCTTACAGTTACTCATTTGTCCCCAAAATCTTAAGGGGGATGGGTGGTGGTGGTGGTGGAGGGAATGCTCACTGAATAAGGAGCCTATATGCCAAGACCTTGTAATCGTTTTTAAGCATTCATCCAGATACAGTTGAAATGACCTTCGTTCGTCAATATCTTGACGCTCAAAGTCAGATTATGTCGGGATCTGTTGTTTGTCGTTTGTAATGGACACTTTTACCGCCATGAAGTTCACTGTCGTCACGTTGGTCTAGGGGTCCAAAAGGGAAGGCTGTCTCGAACACTCGCGAACGCGCCAACAACAGACCACAAAGATTTCACATTCACACTCCTTTATTCGAGTAGACGACAAATGAGAAAACGAACGGGAATGGAATAGAGTAAGCTAACTAATCTACGACAGCAGAGGAAGGTCGAGACGAGACACAACAACATGCGCTCGCCGCCTAACCCACACATGGATTTCTTAATGTCCACGTTCCGGTGTGGAGGGTCCGGTTTGAAATGGTCCCACGATGTCCGTTGGGATGTCCGAGTCAGATGAGGGGTGGAGTGAAAAGGTGGTGGCCCCTCCTCGGACCCGACGATCCGCCCTGGAAACACACAGCTGTAGAACACCATAACTACTAGGACTCGCCATGTTTTCTTTTCCCTAAAGTAGAGGATAGTGAGTGAGAGGCCAATCGTCCACAGAAACTCGCACTCATCTACCCACAGATTCACACAAGAAGAGGATGCCAAGGAACCCTCTTATCAGCCGGAGAGGGGGAAGAAGCCAGAAGGGTAAAGAAAGTGGAGAATATAGGACAGGTACGATGGCACACACAAAGGCACTCGCTCTTTACCTTCCCCCTGTCCAGTCCAGTGGAAAAGTGGAAACCAGCCGCCGTGGCGAAGTGGTTAGCGTCGCGGACTCCCGGCTGGGAGGTCGTGGGTTCGAATCCCATCAGAAGTCATGTGGGTGAAATAAGGAGTTCTGGTGGCCACGGCAACCTAGACCCCACAGGGTCCCACGCCGACGGCCGCGCGGCCTCGGCTCAACGATGACGTCGAGGGCGGGGAACACGGAGGTGACGAGCCTCCTGGATGCTGCCTGTTGTTATTCCCTCGGCTGCTGTCCCTTCTGTAACTTCGTAAACAACTTTCGTTCCATCTCTTCACCTTCGTGACGCAGGCACAGCTCACCAACAACAAAAACACCCCCGATCGCTGGGTAGTGGTTGGTCGCCTACCGTCACGTGGGCTGGGTTCTAGTGAGCTGAACTGACCTTGCAGCACGTGGTCCGCTTGGAATGCGGGACACTCACTGTGCCGCCACCAAGAAAAGGAGGGAAGGAAGAGAACAAAAATAGTCAAAACAAGCCACGGTCCTGTCAACCTGTGACCCCCCCCCCCCCCTCTATAAGCATCGCACGCTCTGTTACGGCGCCCCAGACCAGGTGCAAAGAAAGGGGTTTAAAAAAAAAAACAACAACAAAAGTTTAGGGCATCCTGCCCCTGGGTCACCCTAACCGAATGTGATACAACATATGTCTTCAATGATTATAGATAGGACTGCTCAATCCTCGCGCTTCAGTCTTCCAGTAATTTTATAGTCCGTCTTCTAAAACGAAATTTGTCCCTCACACTTCAATAGACACAGCACAACTCTCTCACACCTCTCCCTCCAAGGGACGTATGATAACCAACTATTTTAGATTATCCTATGTCACTTGTATGGCCCTCTCCTAACGATTCGGGAGGAATACGCCCAATCATGATCCCGTACGCCTGGATCCCTTCGCCCAGGTCACGGTGCCCGACTCAGTCGGCACCCATGTAGTCGGCCCCTCGGATACTTCTGAACTCGAAAGAATGAGATGTAGCTCCATTGCCCAACCCATGAGTCTTCGGCTACAGGCCTCATGCGGTGCAGATACTGCAATGGATGATGATCGCTCTCGACCACAAAGTGGCGCCCATACAGATATGGGTAGAATTTCCTGATACCCCACACTACTGCGTAGCACTCTTGCTCGATGGTGTGGTATCGGCGCTCGGCGTCCATCAATTTCTTACCGGCATATGCGATGGGTTGGAGCCCTCGCCCTTGGTTTTGTAGGAGGACAGCGCCCAACCCAGTGCCGGATGCATCTGTTCTAAGGACGTAGGGTAGCTGGTCGTTTGGAAGCAGCAGCACTGGTTTCTGGCACAGTTTGGCCTTGAATTTGTCAAAGGCTCTTTGGCAGTCTGGATCCATTTGACCTTGTCGGGCTCCTTTCCTTTAGTCTTTTCTATCAATGCCCGTGCCAGATCCGAGTACCCACCAATAAATCTACGGTAGTAACCAGCCAACCCCAAGAAACCGCGAAGCTGTTTTTTTTTTTTTTTCTCTCTGGCTGTTCTGTTTGTGTGATCTTCTGCACTTTACCCTCCTCCAGAGTAATCCATCCTGCAGAGATCACGTGACCAAGGAAGGAGGTTTCTTCATACCCTATGAAACACTTGGTGGGTCTTGCTGACATACCCACCTCTCTCAGGTGAGTGAACAGCAGGCGTGCTGTTGCGCGACTTTGCAAGTCTCGGCAATCCTGTTTCGGAGCCCGACCACATGACCTGCCGCCGTCCTCTCTTCGGGAGTTTCTCCCTCTTCCGTCCATAATTGACGGAGCACGGCCATGGGGCGCCGGACGGTTCTCCCATGGAGAAGCTCGAACGGTGAAAACCGTGTTGACTCCTGTGGGACCTCTCGGTAGGCAAACAGGACGGCAGGTAGGTACTGGTCCCATTGCTTGGGGTGCTCTAGACACAGACGCTTGATCACTTGTTTTAGAGTGGCGTTGAATCGCTCCACCAGTCCGTTCGCTTGAGCATGGTAGGGGCTGATGGTGATACCCTTGATGCCCAAGGCCTCGTTTACCCGGTGCATATACTCTGAGGTGAACTGGGTGCCCATGTCTGTGAGAACCTCGGCCGGGATTCTGACCCGAGACCATATCTCCCAGAGGGCAATGGCTACGGTCTCGGAATTGATTCCTTCGAGGGGAAGCCTCGGGGTACCTAGTGGCGTAGTCAACGACCACCAGGATATACCTGTGTCCCTTCAGGCTAGCAGGGACAATAGGACCCACGAGGTCGACACCGACCCTTTCGAAAGGTGTGTACACTAAAGGGATACTACCCAGAGGAACTCGGGTATTTTTCCCTTTTGGGGTGGTTCGCTGGCACGGATCGCAGGACCGTCAATAGCGTCCGACGTCAGTGCAAAGCCCTGGCCAGTAGAAAGCTTGCCCAATTCGTTCCAGGGTCCTCCTCGCGCCAAGATGCCCAACTAGCGGGGTACTGTGCCCCGTTTCCAACACTAGGGGACGAAGTTTCTTTGGCACGATCACTTGTCTGGCCTAGATTTTCCCTTTGGTATACTCCCGATAGAGTACATCTTTATCACGAGATAGCGGCTCGGGTAGCGGCTAGTGGGTGTAGTTTGGGCCAGTTTTCTGGGCCCTGCTAAGCTGGGGTCGGAAATTTGCATTTAATGCGCTCGGACCTCGTGACCGAAGAGGCTAGTCCTTGTTCAATAGGCTTTAAGGTAGGGTAGAATACCCTTTTCCTGTAGGTTCCTGCTGGCGTGGTGACAGCCCCCTATCGTTTCCCTTGGTAGCTCAACGGCAACCTCACCGGACGTTCCATCCTCGAATTCTACGTTGTTGCCTATCAACAGGGAGGGAGTTGGTAGGTCTGTCGAGCACTACTGCCCACACCTTTCCCTTAAAATAAGGGGTGAACACGTCGACCAAGGCAATCTCCCTAACCATCCGCATGTGATCTTCCACAGCGATGACCTCACAACTGGGGCCTCGCAGAGCATTGGGGCTTACCAGCTCTTATTCACGAAGATCGCCGTGGCCCCCGTGACCCGAGTCGTGTCAGCGATCTTTTCGTCGAGACAAGAATATGGGACACGGTTTGTCTTCTCCTGATGTCCGCAAGAACAAGAACTGCGCGTACGCTTTCCAGGGTGCACGAGAGGGTCGCTGGGTATCCCGAACCCCAGGCAGGACAGTCCCTCCTCAGATGGCCTACCTTCCCGCAGTAAAAGCACCCAGAGGGGTTGCGAGGTCCTTGTCTAGGAAGGGGGCTCTGAGGGATGGCTCCACTGGTCGGGCGCGGACCGGGAAAACCCGGACTCTTCCTTTGAGGAATCCCCGGTCGGTAGGAGGAGCGGTTGGGCTGAGTCCGGCTCGGCCCACTGCCAGGGGCTCCGGCACCTGGCTTCCCACCCCTACGGGCCTCCGCGTAGACCTCAGCCACTTCGACGGCTTTACGAGAGGTCGTGTGGGCTGCGCTTCCCTAAAATGCGTGGCCATCTCGTCCGATATCGCCGTCGTGAGCTGCTCGTAAAGGACTAAGTCCTTTATCTCCATCTCTGAAAGGTCAACCCAATGGTCAGTGCGCGTGTGAGGCGCTGGCCAAACTGGATGAGCGGCTCATCCCCTCTTTTGCGTAGGTCACGAAACTTGCGTCTAGAGACCTCTGGCCCAAGCCAAAATCTTTTCAGAAGAGCCAACTTGAGCGGCATAGGTGCTTTCCCTGGGCAGGTCGTTAAAAGCTTCCCGAGCCTTGCCTGTTAATGAACCTGCCAGGTACAGAATCCGATCCTCTTCCTCCAAATCCATATTTATCTGCCACGGCGTCAAAATGAGCCAGAAGTCCTCTACGTCATCGTTGGGGTGGAATTCAGGGAGCTTAAGGGGCAAGGGGAGAGAACGTACGCTAGCAGGCCGACGGGAGTCTAGGGCACGCATGCCTTCGGCCATTGTCTCTAGACAAAGTAGCTCCATCTCCCTTTCTTCTCTGTGGGCTTGTTCTCTTCGTTCTTGTTCCTCCCTAAACATTTCTCTTCTTGCCTGTTCCTCCCTAAAGAGTCGTTCTTCCTTCTCTCTCCCCCTCTCCCCCCTACGTATCCTCTCTTTCTCTTCCTTTTCTCCTCTACGAATCCTTTCTTTTTCTTCTCTGCGAATTCTTTCTCTCTCCTCCTCCTCGTCTCTACGGCCCTTTCTTTTCTTTCTTCCCTCTCAACGTGTCCTCTCCAAATGAAATAGCAAGGACATAACGTCCTGAGGGAGAGCGGGGGGGGGGGGGGGGGGGGGGGGGGGGGGGGGGGCGTGAGTCCCGCCCTGTGGAGGGGGTAATACTCGGGGTAACCAACCTGGGAGGGTCGCCTGACCTTTGTGCATCATCGATCGCAGCCATTCAGGTGATCGGGTAGAAGCAATAGTGGTGCCACTAGCCCCAGCCGCGGTATACGTCACGGTAGCTGTGGCCTGAGTAACAGTAGAGGCGCTACTCATACTTCTTGTAAAAGGCCTTTCTCCCGATGCCATTCTGTCCTTTCAACTTGAAGTCAATGTAGTGACGCACGCAGTGCGCATACGCACCCGGTTCACGACCGGAACCGGAAGGTGCACCTCGCATGAGCAGAGCTCACTTATCAGCAGACGACAGGGTGACGACGAAGTCGGGCATTCGGCTTGTGACCCCCGGCAAGCCGACACCTCAAGAGCGGAGCTCCCGACGTCACGTCATGAATTCACCAGTCTCTACGTAGTACCTGAGTCGACGCCCGTCCCTACGCGAAGCAGCGAGTGACGTCAGGCGTCGCCTTGAGACTACACCAAACTGACGACCCGGGCGCGGACTGCAACCAGTCTCCGCGCCCTGCCAACTACCTGACGGACCAGACGTGGCCCTTATAGCCTTCCCTGGTCACATCCACCATTAGCTGCTTGACCCTCTGATACGGGCGAAAGGCCTGGACAGAGCGTGTCGCAGACTGACCACCACCCCGCGCCGTCCCAGCTACTGAAGGGTGAGTTGCAGTGTGTGTGTGTGTGTGCATGTGTTTGTGTGTCTGAGAAGTAGTTACCATACTAGGAACAGTTAAAACACTGGATAGACGTGTCACACCAAGCCATCCTTTGAAGTCTAGGGTAAACACTTTAATGGTGTCAGAAGTGGGATTCGAACCCACGCCCACATTCGTGGACCAGGAGTGGGATCACCTGTAGCTTAGTTGTGCATGCATTCACTGTGACCTAGTGTTGACCTAGTTATCGAAATTGTGTTACTGCTCAGTACCAAACATTAATTTAACACAGAGAACAGCATACAGTTGCTTATTGTATCAACCCCTGCAGTTAGCATAGGAAGGTGGTGGGTAAAACAAATACTAGAGTGAAAGGACCCTAGTTTATACAGTCACTCCCCCAATGGCTTTGAATATTAACTTCGCCACTGCGTCGCAGCAGCTCAGTCAGATGCTGCCAGGGATAGGGCCTAAGAGAGCTGATCAGTTAGTGAGGATTGGAGAGAGGGAGGGGACTAACTTTACCTATTTTGATGTCTGTGTTACACGGAGAAATGAGTCAAGACCTCCTCTCGCTCATTAACTTTGGGGATCAGGGAGGAAGCACTGAAGGGTCAGTGGCGACTAGTGTAGTCACCGTAAAGAAAGAGACCGGTAGACCAGTCGCCCCAAGCCAGTACAGCCATTCCCGAATACCCCGTAAAGTGTCCAGGGCCTTGTCCCAACGCCGTCTGACTCGTGACACATTGAACCGGAGTTTTTCCGTCCAAGAGTCCAAACAGCTGCGCACGGAAAATTGGGTGGAGAGACATACCCCTGTTTCTGGATCAGAGGATGGAGGTAGAGGTACTAGCCAGCGGTCCGCCTCCGGGTTGTCTGTTGCCAGTAGCCATGGAGCTGTGGGGTCATGAGCCTTTGTTGCGCCCGCGGCAAGCATTCACGAAAGGTTCCGTGCATCTCCACCTTGAAAAGGACTTGCCGGATAGCCGATCCCGTGAGCGCTGTGGGAGTGACCGGGTATCTGGATCCCGACGGGGTCCCCCTAGTCCGGTTGGATCCAGGTCACCGGCAGATGTAAGGAGCCGAAGTATGACCGGGGCGACCAGGGCTGGTGGAATCACGAGCGGAGTGGCGATGGGTGTGGATGGCGGCAACGGCGGGTGGAGACCCAGGTGAGACTTCCCTCTCCTCCCAGTCAAACCTATAGGCATACCAGCCGCCGTGGCGAAGTGGCTAACGTTGCGGACTCTCAGCTGGGAGGTCATGGGTTCGAATCCCATCAGAAGTCATGTGGGTTTTTCTGCCCCGACCGGCTCCTACCCAGAGTTGAGTTTGCTGCGGACTCAGTTGGGAAGACTGGGACCACACAGTCGAGTTTCATCCACTTAATGGATGCGTTTCTGAGAGTGTTGCTCAAATTTCCTGACCAACACTGCAGTGTCTGTATCTCTCGGGCCTGGTTGACGCTGGGATATATTATGAAATGAAGCGTAGAGTACAACCCTGTCATGTAGTCTCAGACCGAAATGGAAATCCGTAGCATCATCATAATCATCCTCATTCTCATCGATCAGCATTAAAAAAAAGTCTCAAATTCTGTGGCTCTTCATGCCCTGCTCTCATGGTGACCTCAGTTTCAATGTCCTCCCCACGTCTGTGGCCTTGGTTTGGTTCCGTCGGGGTCACCGGTATCGGCGAGTCCATGGGGGCTGTCGATGGACGGAGGTGGTGGCGCCCTCCGGGAGGAGAGCTCACTCACGCCGGCTCCGTGACTAAGCAATTATTGTCGTCAGTAGGGGGCTTAGTAGGTGGTGTCCTGCATATGTTAGATCAGAACAGGCGCCACTGAACACCACTGAAGTGACTCGGCAGCAGTGCAGTGTCTCCTCCGGGTGGGTTGCCTCTTGACGACTTAACATTGACTGCTGCCTCTGGATTGCCGGTGCCGGGGCTGCGGCGGGGCCGACCGGGCTGTGGCTGTGGACGGGTGTTGGAATGAGCGGCGTGGGTGCATTGCCTCTGGGGTGGCGCAGAGGTTTGGGACAGCAAAAAAAAAAAAACTATAGGCATGCCCAGGCAGATGATAATCAGCACTATCGTCCCTACCGCCGAGGTGAAGCTCAGGTTGGGGAATATATGCCTCTCTCACCTGTGGTAGTGAAGAGGACCCTACGGTGGCCCCTATCTCTGAACCAAGAGGAGACCCAGGATGCTGCCAAAAAATCTTCATTTCAATGGAAAGACTAACTGGCAGTCTTTCCAGCAGAAGTTTGACAGTTACCGGTAGTTCTCCACTGGTCAGAAATGGAGAGTAGGGACTACCTAGGTGGGTGTCTTGAAGGAAAAGCCCTTGGATTTCTTCACCACACTTACCCAGCTGGGCAGTGAGTTTTCATACCATCAGTTGATGGGAAAGCTTGCAGCTCGGTTTGGGGTGAAGGAATATGTGGGAACTGCCAGGATGCGTTTCCAACAAGCCCACCAGAATGCAGGGGAATCGTTGGATGATTGGGCTGATATGGTGCTTACGCTAGCAACGTCAGCATACCATGATCTGCCTGAGAAGCATGTCAGAGAGGAAGCCATTAATAAAGTCTGCCTAGGGAGTTTGGATAAGGAGGCAGGAAAGTTTTGTCTGTATGGAGGAACCCCAGTCTATTGAGGAGGCTATGAACAAAATCAAACAGTTCCAGCACATCTCTCAAGCAGTAGGCGACAGAAGGCGCAGGCCCCTGGAAGATCCTCGGGTAGGACGGGTAGGCACAATTTCACCTGTCACCAGGGAAGAATTTGAGAGACTGCAGAAGGCCATAGATAGGCTTACGCTGCAGCTCTCGAAGTTGGAAAATAAAGAAAACTTTTCTTCCCAGAAACCAACTACCGCCATCCAGGACTCCCGGGTCCAGTGCTACTTCTGTCAGCAGAAGGGCCACCTGAAGAAAGATTGCCAGCGTTATACAAAATGGCTGCAGAAAAAGGCAACAGAGGGCAATAGGGGCAAAAGAGACAAAAAAAAAGTCTTTAAACGCCTAAGGCTTGGGGATGATGGCCGATCCTCTGAGCCGGAAATACACAAGGGCCAGAATTTTTGAAGCTGAGTTCCCTAAAAGTGTTGGCCGAGGGTCACCACTCCAAGGGCGTGTTGCTCGTTGTTTTCCCCAGGGTCAGCTGGATCAAAAGACTCGGCTACCCGAAAGCCTGAGCAGTCCGAGTTAGAACCTGACAATTCCGGTAGTCCACAGGGTTCCTCGACAGACAAAACTGCAACTGGTCCAAACACCCATGGGGCAATTCAGGGAAAGAGTTCATCGGAAGCAATCAGCCAACAGCCTGAAATCATACGTATTAATCGGGTTGTCCAGGCTCTTCTGGGGTACACATCATGGTGGGTGACATTCCGGTTAAGGCCAGAGTGGACTCTGGAGCGAAAATCACCATTGTTGCTACTTCAGTGTTTGATAGGCTTTCCAAGAAACCGAGGAAGCTAAAGGAAGTGGTGATGCAAATGGCTAACCAGGGTTCTACTCTGAAGGGTTTTGTCACCGCGCCTGTACCCCTGAAGATTGGCCAGGCAACCTTCAGAGAGGGGATGTATGTGGCTCCGATTGCTGACGAGATGCTGTTAGGACATGATCTTCTGCATCACTGGGGGGCGATCCATGACATGAGGGCTGAAACTCTGTTGATCGGGGAAGAAATTATCCCTTTAGACGTGAGTTTTGGTCAGGGACCGCCAACCATAGCCAGGGTTACAGCTGCCCATAAAGTTTTGGTACCACCCAACACTGTCATGAGGATAACCGGCAGATTGGATAAAGTCCTTCAGGACTACTACACTGAATCCTCGTTGGGCTCTGAGCTCTTAATCCCGAGGACAGTGCGGCGTTCCGGGGACAGTCCAATCCTTTGCCTGTAAAACCCCAGTGACAGGTACCATACTGTCAGGAAGGGGGAGCTGTTAGCCAATGCATTTGAAGTGCAGGAGATACTAGATCCGGGACAGCAGAACTCTTCCTCTGAAAGTAGAGACTGTGATCAAGTGGTAAGGGGGAAAGCAAGCTGCAGAATGGTACGTGTGGGGGATAAACCCTCGAAGGACCAAGTACCGGAGCATCTGCAGAAATTGGCTAGTGACTCCAGCACACACCTGACAGAAAATCAGAAGGTGGAGTTGATAAAGCTCCTGTGCGATTATCAGGATGTGTTTGCTGCCGATGAGTTCGATTTAGGGAACTTTACCGGGTATCGAGCACTCAATTGACAGTGGTGATGCCAAGCCCATAAAGCAAAGAATGCACCGTACGCCTGCTGTATTTGCAGGAGAGGAGGAGGCACATTTACAAAAAATGCTCAAGGCTGATGTCATTCAGGAGTCAGTGTCAGAGTGGGCCTCAGCGCCAGTCCTCATCCAAAAGAAAGACGGATCAGTTCGCTGGTGCATCGATTACCGAGCCCTAATGATGTCACAGTCAAGGATACTTTCCCATAGCCACTGGTGGAAGACTGTCTTGATACTCTGTCGGGGAGCACATGGTTTTCGAAGCTGGATGCCAACAATGCGTACTGGCAAGTGAGAGTCAAAGAAGCTGACAGGAAGAAAAAACTGCCTTCTTGACCAAGTACGGTCTGTTTGAACATGTTCGGATGGGATTTGGACTCGCCAATGCGCCAGCCACATTCTCACGCGTGATGAACCTTATCCTGAGGGGTCTGACATGGAAGACTATGCTCGCTTTCCTGGACGACATTTTGGTGTTAGGGAACAGCTTTGAGGATCATTTGCAGAACTTGAGGGAGGCGCTGCAAAGATTTCGACAGCATGGTTTGAAGCTCAAGCAAAAGAAGTGCCTTTTCTTCCAGCCTGAAGTTGAGTTCCTAGGTCGGATGGTTAGCAAGAATCAAATTGCTATGTCTGACCAGGACATTCAGACTGTGAGGGACTGGCCCGTTCCGAAATCTTCAAAAGATGTGGAACGGTTTCTTGGCTTCGCTAATTACCATCGCATGTTCTTTCCAGATTTTGCAGCGTTGGCGCAGCCTTTGTATAACCTCACAGGAAAGAACGAGTTCTTCTGGGATGAGGAAAAGCAGTATTCCTTTGACAACCTCTGTAGAGTGTTGACCGAACCACCTGACCTGGCATTGCCAAATAGCACGGATCCATTTGTATTGGATACGGATGCTAGTGATTTGGCGATCGGGGCGGTCTGAGTCGGATTCAAGGAGGCATGGAGCGAGTGATTGCGTACAGCAGTTTCGCCCTCACTCCCGAACAGAGGAGGTACTGTACAACCCGGAAGGAAATGTCGAGTATCGTGAGGTTTACGAGGCAGTTCAAGTACTACCTACTAGGTAGGACTTTTACCGTCAGGACCGACCACTCCAGTCTTACATGGCTCCTGCGGTTTAAAACACTCACAGGAACAGTTGGCCCAATGGATGGAGGAACTCTCCCAGTTCCATATGATTGTCAAACATCAGGCCAGGGGCAAAGCATCAGAACGCTGATGCACTGTCAAGGATTCCTGATGCTTTGACCCCTTGTCAATCTTTCGTGGCTGGCATTCGGCCTGAAAGTCTGCCTTGTGGGGGTTGCAAGTACTGCAGAAGAACAGACGAACTTCATTCAGGCTGTGGACGAAGCCCGTGGCCTGACGGAAGGAAGCCTGACAGTTTTCTCTCCCGAGGAAAAAGAGGGACCCAACCGGATGGACCTACAGTAGCTACTGTGGGGGGACTCTCTCGCGGAGTCACGGAGGGGGTGCCATGGGGTTTTCCAGTCATCATGACCGTGTACCTTCTCCTTTGTGGAGGGGTACCATGGGGTTTTCCAGTCATGATGGCCGTGTACCTCCTTCTGACAGACGGGATGCGCGTGATAGTGGGCACAATTCCTCGCGCGTTCCTAAACTCTTGCTTGCCCCTGCGCCAGCAAGCATGACAGTTGCCCAACCTCGTGTGGTCCCAAAGAGGGGAACGCATGGCAGTTCCCGGGTACACACGGGGGTTGCAACTGAAGGGCGTTCGGGCTCTGTGTCTGCCAGTTCTCTGGGATGTCCGGACATCCCTGCCAGTCTGGTGCAGAGTGTGCCTGCCAGTTCTCTGGTCCACCTGCAGGCAGGGTGAACCTGACAGTTTTCTGGCTCTGAAGGGGCCTGACCGTTTTCTGGCACACTCGAAGGATGCACCTGCCAGTTTTCTGACACATCCTGAACGCTGGAGTACTTCGTCTGATCGACCAATCCTTGGTTTCACCTTGGGTGAAAAAACCCGGGTGTCTCAAGGTTACAAGGAGTGGTTGACCAGCACGAGTACTGAAAGTTACTGTCCTTGGGACAGCCAGAATACCTCACTGCCTGAAAAGGGCATAAAAGGACTTTGAGATTGGCAGCACTGATGGCGTAAGCTTTGAGGTAGGAGTTCTGGATGGACAGGTGCAGCTGAGGACCTGCAATGTGCAACTAGCACAAGAGGCTACCTCGGAGATCCCTTCGTGCTGGAGGTTTACGGTTCAGGAACTCCGGACAGCACAGGGGAAAGATAAGGATTTACACCTGAACCTCCAATACCTTCGAAGGGGGACAAAACCCGATGAAGGGGAAATCTTCTCAGCTTCGCCAAGTGCAACGTACCATTGGCTGAACAGAGAGATGTTCCTGCTTAAGGAAGGCTTGCTGTTCAGGCGCAAGCCGGATTCCAAGGACCGGAGTTGGTAGTTCCCGCTTCACTCCAGGAACAAGCAATACAATGGCACCATGACCTGCCATCAGCAGCACACCAAGGCGTGGCGAGGACTAAAGCTAGACTGAAGGAGAAATTCTTTTGGTTTACTTTAAGTCGCGATCTCGAGGCCTATGTGCTGTCCTGCGACGTTTGTAGTCGCAACAAAAAGAACAGGCGATATGGGAAAGTCCCATTGACGGAGTACCATGCAGGGGCCCCGATGGAACGGGTCCATATTGACTTCATTGGCCCCCTGCCCAGGACGGCACATGGGAATGAGCACTGCCTCATGATGGTGGATCAATTCACCAAATGGGTTGAGTGTGTGCCTCTTCCATCACAAAAGGCCGAGACAACAGCAAAAGCTGCGGTGGACAGTTTCTTCTCACGTTTCGGTTGCCCTTTCCAGCTGTTCTCAGACCAGGGACGCAATTTTGAAAGCAAGCTGTTCGAGGCTTTGTGCCAAGCTTTCAAAATTCACAAGGCCCGAACAACGCCATATCGTCCTGCGTCGAATGGTCAGGTGGAACGGTACAACCGTACGTTGATGGATGCCATACGGTGCTTCCTAGGGAAAGCGCAGAACAAGTGGCACGAACACGTGCAGCAGATAGCTGCCGCTATCCGGTCCTCTATAAACCGAACTGTTTTTTACTCCAAACATGTTGATGTTTGGGAGGGAAGTGAACACACCAGTGCAGCTGATGTTCCCTGTTCCCGGCCAGAGGTTTGAGAGTGAGGATGAGTACGTGTCCCACTTGGTCCAGTCCTTGCAGGATGCCCACACAGATGCAAGAGAGAATTTGAAGACATCCCTTCGGAATATGAAAAGAAATTATGATCTCAAGATCTTGTTGAGACCATATGCCGAAGGCGATGCTGTCTATCTCTTGGACACTGCAGTTGTGAAGGGAAAATGCAGGAAATTCTGTTCGCCCTGGAGAGGTCCGGGGGTCATCTTGAGGAAGCTGTCTGCCTACCTGTATCAAGTCAAACTCCGGAACTCGGTCTTCGTGATGAACCATGACTGGCTGATGCCGTGCAGAGATCGGAAACTGCCTGCATGGATCTAGTGGTTCAAGTCATATCCGGAAGAAGAAGTGCCGGAGGATGAGGATCAGGAAGTTTACTGCGT
This sequence comes from Conus betulinus, assembly GCA_016801955.1. Classification (NCBI taxonomy): domain Eukaryota; kingdom Metazoa; phylum Mollusca; class Gastropoda; order Neogastropoda; family Conidae; genus Conus; species Conus betulinus. The sequence goes on along the minus strand of JADBJO010014208.1, from coordinate 17,022 downwards.
CTGCAGGAAGCAGTGGGGCGGACGTTTCATGATCCAATGCGACTACTGCCAGGAGTGGTACCATGGATCGTGTGTTAACGTTACCGCCACTGACGCACTTGATATTGATAAGTACAAGTGCAGAGCCTGCAGGCAGTGAACCAGGAGTTCTGTTTCAGGATGGCCACCGGCAATCCCAATGCCCTGGAGCGCGCTGATAAGTTCTCAGCGGCAGGTCGGCTGTTCCCACATACTGATCAGTTGGTGCAGGACCTCTGGCTTACAAAGGAGGCGTCCGAGAGTGAGCGTGAGACCTGCTTGCTTCGGATGGTCGCTGTCGCCAAGCAGCGGGGTGACCCTTTCTCGAAAAAGTGGCTGAGGAAGGTTGCCGGAGCGGTGCAGACGTACCAGCTGCAGAGTGATCGGTGGATCACAGAAAATGTGGGCGCCTGTCACTTCGCGGTCTGGCCGCCCGGGCAAGTCTAAGCCAGCCTCAGAACAGTTTTTTTTTTTTGGGGGGGGGGGGGGGGGGGGGGGCGTCTTGACATCCGCTTGCTGACCGACCCCAATTTGGAGTGCCATATTGAAGGGGCCTCCACGAGGGATAAGCCATCCCTGGGTGGGGAGTATGAGCATTCGGACATACTAAGCGTGATGGACACTGGGGAAGGTATTCCTGGGTTGCTCTCCCCGGGGGGGGTCGCCCATGAAGACTGTTTCCCAGAAACACCAGAATGCGCTGTCCAGAGCTCTTCCTCATCCTTGGAGCGGCTGCCCGGAGTGGTAAGGTCTGACATAGGAGTTGAGGCCAAAAGTACAGCCTCCTCCCAGGAAGTGGTATTCCAGAGCGGGGACCTCCGGAAGTCTAGAGTGCCTCGCAAGCGGGCAGCCTCAACACATCGCGGGACTCTAGGCAAAGTTCCTAAAGCTGGCCCAAACAGAAAGTGGACCTGCATTCACCTCCCGTACTTTCTGGAGAACTGCGAGTGAGGAGGCAGGAGAGCACCTCTCAGCTTCGTCCCGGAGGAGGAGGAGGAGACAGGCTAAAAAGCCTAAGGCTATTCCCAGTGCCACCTTCACTCCTTCGATCGAGCCGAGAGAGGTCGCCCCTGTAGCCAGTCACACTCGCCAGTTGAGTCTCGGGAGGAGGAGTGTATAGTACCGGGCTGCCAAGAGCCAATAGGGGACCTGAAGGTGCACGCTTTCATGCATCACCTCCCTGGAGTCTTTGACGAACGGCTGTCCCCAACATCAGAAAATGTGCTTAAGTGGCGTAGGAAGGCATTGCTGCAGGCCATGGACTGGCTGATTATGTCATCTGGTCGCTGGGAGGACTTGATTCGGTTCCTCAACATGCAGCGTCTCCTGTCCCTGAAAGATGCACGCATCTCGGATGGGCAGCGGGAGGCTACGACATCTTTTTGTCAATACATTGGGAAGCCGGTGCCGACTACCTTCCAGTTGTACCCGGCAGAATCGCCAGCAGTGTTAGTCCATTGGGGGGTGGTGCTGCTTTTGGTGGCGCGGATGGACCGCCAGGAGAGCGAGTACTGGCGGGAACACTATCCGACGCCGGAGGCCTTTGAGCCTGCCCAAGCAGCCATGATACCCGATACCCAGTTCCCGCGGGCATTCGATGCGCATTTCCACCTGGATAGAACTATCCGGACCATGCGGCTCCCGCTGGACTCCAACCTACAGGCTGTGCTGGATGGGACCTCTGTGAGGATGGAAAAACGGATCCGGTTGGTGGGAACTTGTGCCTCCTTCTGTGATCCCGTCTCCTACCCCTCCTCCGAGGATCTCGCCCGGTACCCTGAGGATATGGTGGTAGTGGCTGGGCTGCATCCAAAGCATTGTGCGGAACTGGCTGGTCGGGATGTGGAGCAAGCCCTTTTGAAGCTGCGGGAACTTGTCTCATCGCCACGGCTGGCGGGCTGTGGGCGAGATTGGACTCGACCACAGCGTACCAATTGAGACCTGGTCCCGTCAAGCAGTGAATCTCAGCAGGATTCTGCCCCTGGTTTCACCCCACCACGTTCTCGTGCTACATTGCCGAGGGATGCCCGGAGATGATGGGGCAGAGGCCTACCTCCAAACGCTGTGCCTGGTCCGGATGGCAGTGCCCCGGGAGCAGCGTGTATATGTGCACTGCTTCACGGGGGACGAGAATGTCCGTGACCGGTGGGTGGAAGCCTTACCCAACGTCCATTTTGGCTTTACCCGGCTGGCCAGGACCAGGACCGGGACCGTATCTTGCTGGAGACAGATGCTCCATATTTCCACCCCAGAAAGGCCCAGTGGTCTGCACCCAACCAGCTCTTCCAGGTGGCCGGAGTGTTTTGCACCGATGCTGTCGATGCCGTGTGGAGGAGCTATTGGACCCGACTGCCGACAACACTCTGCATCTCTTCAGCTGTTAGAGACATGCGGATGCCAGCCAGACCTGGGCTCTTGTGAGGGAACTACACTCGCTAAAGCTTTTTTCATCAACGATTGCGGCGGAAAAATGTATCGCACGCAACACGCTGGCGAACTTACCGGTCTTGTAAGAGATAATTTGTTTTTTTCCTCTATGAGCGAAAGAAAGGGGGAACCACTAACAAGCGCAAACAACCGACCACGTGGAAGAGGGGGCGGGGCGCGCACGGGGCGTAACGACTGTCACACACCCATGTTTGTGCACATCCACACTTGCACTCACAAACACAGTATGCTTACTCCGTACGCAACGCACGATCACTCCGTTCACCCAAAGGAGCACTATCACCACAAAATTAAGTTTTCTATAAAACGCTCCCTATACTCAATAATAAAGAAAAGGGTCTTAAATCTTCTTTTCACTTCAGTGCGTTTTCCAACAATTATTTCTTCTCCTCACAAGATATTTCCACACATTTAATCAATAATACAATATTCAAAGTTTTATCAAGAATCAAACACACATATTACACTATCAGTTCCTTATATTAAAATAATTGCAATAAAGACAAGTCATCTTCTTGACTTGTCAAGGAGCTTTCGTGCACTGGGCTGTACCACCTGGACCACCACAGTATGGATCCTCACTAGACTGGTACACCTTAGTTAGGAACACCACTGGACGCTGAGGGATTCTGTAACGAAACCCTAGGTCCAGGGTTAACCTCTAAAATGAATTTTATTTATTTTTTCTCTCTTTTATTATTCATAGCTCCTTTTTAACTCCGTTTACATTCACTCCAAAATCAAAATAGAATACTCACACGAGTCTTGTTCGCGCAAACCTATTCCTACCTACAGTTGGGCTACAGAAAGAAATCTTTATACAACATTTCATTTCATTTATTTTTCAATTTTTCTCTTCTTTTCGCGTTCAACGTTCATCTCTCTTTTTCCCAAATAGCGCAATATCCTCAAATCTTTATTATAAAACTTCTGTTATCATTACAATTACACCTTTAATGTAATTGCTTTAACCAGTTTACAACCCCAACTGGTACTCACCTTCTAGGGAATAAGCTACAAGCCTATCCTAGTAGTCTTCCAGTCTACATCTACACTCTATACTTAGTGAAACTTTGCCACGCCAGGCATCTTACACCCACCAAGGGTTAAGCACACCCAAACCAGGGCTGCATCGGACAAACCAGTCCAACCATGTAGCACACCCAACCCAGGGTTGCACAGGACAATCCTAGTCCTAACAATATTAAAACCCAGGAGGGTTACAATAGGACATCCTATGTCCCGTGTCCAGAGCTCCTCTGAAGTAACAATAATTTTTCCACCCTTCCTCACATTGGGTGAACACACTTCACAATCCACTCAGCGTCCCATTCCTCCACATCACTTGTGGTTGCACTCCATGAATACCAAAAAGCATCAAAACCGTAGGTTCCATTCCACAATCGCAAAAATTACAAAATCTCAACACTTTTCTTTGACATGAAACTTCTCCATTCACATAACACTTTTCCCATTCGCATGAAAGGGGGAACCCCAAACAAAAGCAAACAACCGACCACGTGGAAGAGGGGGCGGGGCGCGCACGGGCGTAACGACCTAGCGGAGCAGCAACGTTTCCCTATGTCCCCCTCCCAAAAGTTCCCCCCAGACAGGAAAAGGGGACCTGCCAGCCAACCCCGGGGGTCCTAACTCTCCAACCGCCCGCTTAAATTGTCAATATTTTACTTAATTGTTCTAAACTCGTGGGGTTTTTTTTTCTCTCGCCTGATGCCGGCGCCTCCCCGAGCGCCGAAACAGCCCCAATGGAAGGGTCGCCGGGCAATTTAATCCCAGACGAGCCCCCCAAACTGTCACGTTGGTCTAGGGGTCCAAAAGGGAAGGCTGTCTCGAACACTCGCGAACGCGCCCACAACAGACCACAAAGATTTCACATTCACACTCCTTTATTCGAGTAGACGACAAATGAGAAAACTAACGGGAATGGGGTAGGGTAAGCTAACTAATCTAGAATGAAAAGGATTCCCAAATTACACCCTCCGTCCTTACCACCTAGACCTGACAAGTCAAAGGGCAGGAGGGATACAGTGGGACGAGGGAAGGGGCCAAAACCTTCAAACTAAAGCATGACCAACGATGAGGAAGAGAACAAAACGACAGGAGAGGAAGGTCAAGACAAGAAGACAAGACACAACATGCGCTCGCCTCTTACCCCACACATGGATTTCTTAATGTCCACGTCCCGGGGTGGAGGGTCCGGTTGGAAATGGTCCCACGATGTCCGTTGGGATGTCCGAGTCAGAAGAGGGGTGGAGTGAAAAGGGTGGGTGGCCCCTCCTCGGTGCCGACGATCCGCCCCTGGAAACACAGCTGTAGAAGACCATCACTACTTGGACTCGCCATGTTTTCTTTTCCCTAAAGTAGAGGATAGTGGGTGAGAGGCCAATCGTTCACAGAAACTCACACTCATCTACCCACAGATTCACCCAAGAAGATGATAGCCAAGGAACCCTCTTTTATTAGCAAGAGAGGGGGAAGAAGCCAGAAGAGTAAGAAAGCGGAGAATATAGGACAGGTACGATGGCCACACACAAAGGCACTCTTACACTTTACCTCCCCCCGTCCAGGAAAAACCAGTGGAAAGGAAACACATGGGGGGGACTCCTAAAACGGTGCGACTCCCTCAAGATTTCAGAAAATACCCTTTCCGCCTGCACCTAAAGGAAAACACTACATACACAATACTATATCATCCAAAGGAAACGATCATTCCTACGCAAAAACCTGCTGGAATCTAATGAATTAATGTCTTCCCACTATTTACATATGGAATGGTCATAGTCGCGTCGATATCGACTACTGCAACGCCTTCTTAACGCTTACCTCACAGCTGGTGAAATAAGGAGTTCTGGTGACCACGGCAACCTAGACCCCACGGGCTGTCCCCCACGCCTATGGCCGCGACGACGGCTCCGGAGGGGAGGGGGGGGGGGGGGGGGGCGGAAAAGAACGGTGACGCCTCTAGCTGGAAGACGGTCCGGCCAAGGACGACAACAGGGTAGATTTATCGCTGACGCTGGTACCTGGCCACCAGATGTGCCACCAAGACTGCGGGGAAGGGCGGCGGTAGTGACGGCACGAGCTGGAGCGATAGGGAGTTCTCGGTCAAAACTAGGGAGAGGGTACTGCTAGGTGGGCCCGATGTTCAGTGTAGTGCAGTACCTTAGGCAGCGGCCTTCACGGGGACCCCGTCCCCTCCACCCGTCGAAGGATGTCGCAGTTGCCTCCAGCAACGAAACCTGACCCACGGCTCAGTGATGACGTCAGGGCGGAGGACACAGAAGTGACGAGCCTCCTGGATAGCTGCCTGTTACCTCGGCTGCTGTCCCTTCTATAACTTCGTAAACATCTTTCGTTCCATCTCTTCACCTTCGTGACGTAGGCACAGCTGACCAACAACAAACACACCCCCGATCACAGGGTAGTGGTTGGACGCCTACCGTCACGTGGGCTGGGTTCTAGCGAGCTGAACTGACCCTGCAGCACGTGGTCCGCTTGGAATGCGGGACACTCACTGTGCCGCCACCAAGAAAAGGAGGGAAGGAAGAGAACAAAATAGTCAAAACATGCTACGTTCCTATCAACCTGTGACATTCACCCTGATCCATCGTGTACTGTCTGGATGTAGTCAGCACCATGCACCCCTCATTTGCTATCCAGTACCAAGTTCCTGCGCCTGATTCTGTAAGCCTGTTTGTTAGGTCTCACGGCTTTTCCCCCCCTGTTTGAGAGTGTAGTCAGTTTTCTTACTATAGTCAACAGTTTCTTCTTGCTGCAGTTTCTGGCGCACAAATCAGTGTAGGTGTACAGACGGATTTAGGGTCTAATGTGAAGAGACTTAACAACTAAGACCGTTTCAGTGTGAAGTGATAGTGAGGAATAATACAGACACTTAGTCAGGGTGGGGTACGACATAACGGGAGAAACACATCACAGGAAGGACGGGCGGAGGGGGTGGAGGGTGTTTTTTTGTGGGATGAGGGTGATTGGGGGGGGGGGGAGGAAAGTGATGGTAGATGATTCATCTCTCAAGACTATACCAAGACCGCCAGAACTTCAACACATGAAACTCCGGCCAAATGTAAACTTGGAATGTCGTGCTGCTGCCTGGGTGCCTTGCCACAGTGAATGAGAAGAGTGCAGGTATTACTGGGAGGGCAGGGAGTGAGTGGGTGGGCGGGAAGGGGGGAGGGGGGAGCTTTTAAAGCACATGTCCTGAATCTTGTTTATTAAAAAGGCATTGACCTTTTCATTTTAATCGCTATGTGTTTAGTATCTCAGTCGATATCATCTGGTGTGTTTATTCACTGACTTACAGCCCTGATATGCCCGATGCGCTAGTCCGAATTAATATCATTTGTATACACTACGGCGTATAACTTTTCACACACACACACACACACACCAGATTCTTCGTTCTCTTTAACACCTCTCCCACTCCTGTCACATTTCTGTAGTGATCGCGCCTAGCTTTACATCCTTTCCTTTTTTTTGCTTTTTTACTCTTCCGTCTTCAGAGCTTAATGTATTGTTCTAGTCTTCTCAAACCATCTGACAGTTCTCTTTTTCCAAGTTCACGTCTCGTCCATTGTTCACCATTTTCACACAGTCAACTCTTCTGCTTTTGCTTAGTCATTCTGAAGTTTTCTTCCGATTCCGTCATTCATTCGTCATCCTAATGTTCTCCCCCCAACTCTATTGTTCCTCATTGTCGTGTTCTCTTCTTCTGATCTTATCCATGATTGCCACTTTCTCCTTTGATCCTGTCCATCATTCATCATGTGTAAGTTCTCCTCCCATCTAATATTCATTATTTGTAAGTCGTCCTCCCGTATAACATTTATCATTCTTACGTTCTCTGACGTCCATCATTCTTCCAAATCTTCCCCCGTACAACATTTCTCGTTCTTCCAATCTTCCCCGTGCAACCTTTCTCATTCTTCCATCATTCCCCGTACAACCTTTCTTATTCTTCCATCATTCCTCGAACAACATTTCGCATCCTTCCATTATTCCCCCGTACAACATTTGTTTTTCTTACATTCTCTTCCCGTGAAATGTTCCTTATTCTTACGTTTTCTTCCAATGCAACGTACATTATCATTACGGTTTCTTCCCGAACAACGTTTCTCATTCTTTTATTCTCTTTCAGTACAACGTTAATTATTCTTACGTTCTCCTCTCGTACAACATTCACTATCCTCTTGGTCTCTTACCATCTGTCATTCACCATTCTCATGTTTTCCTGTTGTACAGCACCCATCGTTCTTGTTTTTCTCTCGTCGTCTGTCATTCAGCATTCCTACGTTATTTCGACAACCGTTCGTCATTCGCAGGTTCTCCTGTCCATCATTCATTATTCTCACGTTCTCCCCTCATCCACCAGTCACCGTTCTTATTATCTCCACTCCACATCTTCCATCATTCTTGCGTTCTTCTCTCGATTGTCACTCATTTTTCTAACGTTTTCATCTTTTTCACGTTCTGTCCATCATTCATCGTTCAAACGTTCTCCTCTCGTCTATCATCTTTCATGTTCTCCTTTCGTGCAGCATTAATCATTCTCAAGTTCTCCTCCAAAACAAATTTCATTACACAGTTACGTTCTCCTCCTGTACAGCATTTACCATTCTGATATTCTCCTCCCGTACAACAGTCATCATTCTCACTTTCTCCTCCATCCTTCATTGTACTCGCTTTCTCTGTTCACATCCCATTCATGACGCGTCATTCTCAGGTGCTTTTCTTCACATTTAGACTGACCTCTCTCTTTCCCACCTCCCTCCCCTCTTCACATGTTCACGTTCTTTTCTACTACGGTTCAGTATTTTCCCTTTCTTATTATGTCTTTATCATTAATCTCCTCTTCTCCTCTCTTCCATTTTTGAAAATTACTCTCACATTCTTTTCTCACCCCCCCCCCCCCCCCCCCCCCCCCCCCCCCCCCCCCCCCCCCCCCCCCCCCCCCCCCCCCCCCCCCCACCCCCCCCCCCCCCCCCCCCCCCCCCCCCCCCCCCACCCCCCCCCCCCCCCCCCCCCGTCAACCCCCCCCCCCCCCCAACCCCCCCCCACACCCCACCCCCCCCCCCCCCCCCCCCCCCCCATCCCCCCCCCCCCCACCCCCCCCCCCCCCAGTGCTCCCCCCATCACCCCCCCCCCCCCCCCCCCCCCCCCCCCCCCCACCCCCCCCCCCCCCCCCCCCCCCCCCCACTCCCCAACATTAAGCATTCGTAACTGTAAACGTTCTCTTTTTCTTGCCATCGCACGTTAATAATCAATCTAGTCACGTCAGTCAGTCATCATCATTACATTCTTCTTAACTCAGTCGTTCACTAATTTCACTTTTTTCACATCTCTCCTTTCCTTTATCCATCCGTCTCGCGTGGTCTCCCGTCCATTATTCAGTGCTCTCACGTTCTCTTATTCAATATTCTCACTTTCCCACTTCATCCCTTCCATCAGTGATGTTTCTAATATTCTTCTCTGTTCATTATAGATTTGTTTTACATTCACCTCGGTGACTATCACTTTTCATTCGCTCATTGTTCCTTTTCTTATTATTCTGGCCATCATTCGTCGTTCTCACGTCTTACTCCGGTCGAAAATGATTTATGTTCTTCCCCACTCAGTCATTCACAATTTTGGCGTTCTCGCATTTTCTTGTTCATCATGCGTCCTTTTTCACGTTCTTCTGATCTCCTGTCCTCGGTGTGTCCTTTTTCACGTTTTGATCTCCTGTCCACGGGTGTGTCCTTTTTCACGTTCTGATCTCCTGTCCTCGGTGTGTCCTTTTTCACGTTCTGATCTCCTGTCCTCGGTGTGTCCTTTTTCACGTTCTTCTGATCTCCTGTCCTCGTGTGTCCTTTTTCACGTTTTGATCTCCTGTCCTCGGTGTGTCCTTTTTCACGTTTTGATCTCCTGTCCACGGTGTGTCCTTTTTCACGTTTTGATCTCCTGTCCCGGGTGTGTCCTTTTTCACGTTCTGATCTCCTGTCCTCGGTGTGTCCTTTTTCACGTTTGATCTCCTGTCCACGGTGTGTCCTTTTTCACGTTCTGATCTCCTGTTCACGGTGTGTCCTTTTTCACGTTCTGATCTCCTGTCCCACGGTGTGTCCCTTTTCACGTTCTCATCTCCTGTCCATGGTATGTCCTTTTTCCCGTTCTCTGATCTCCTGTCCTCGGTGTGTCCTTTTTCACGTTTTGATATCCTGTCCTCGGTGTGTCCTTTTGCACGTTTTGATCTCCTGTCCTCGGTGGTCCTTTTTCACGTTCTGATCTCCTGTCCATGGTGTGTCCTTTTTCACGTTCTGATTTCCTGTCCATGGTGTGTCCTCCTTTTCACGTTCTGATCTGTCCACGGTGTGTCCTTTTTCACGTTCTCATGTCCATGGTGTGTCCTTTTTCACGTTCTCCTGTCCATGGTGTGTCTTTTTCACGTTCTGATCTCCTGTCCTCGGTGTGTCCTTTTTCACGTTCTCATGTCCATGGTGTGTCCTTTTTCACGTTCTCCTGTCCATGGTGCGTCCTTTTTCACGTTCTCTGATCTCCTGTCCTCGGTGTGTCCTTTTTCACGTTCTGATCTCCTGTCCTCGGTGTGTCCTTTTCACGTTCTTCTGATCTCCTGTCTCGGTGTGTCCTTTTTCACGTTCTCCTGATCTCCTGTCCTCGGTGTGTCCTTTTTCACGTTCTGATCTCCTGTCCTCGGTGTGTCCTTTTTCACGTTCTGATCTCCTGTCCACGGTGTGTCCTTTTTCACGTTCTGATCTCCTGTCCACGGTGTGTCCTTTTTCACGTTCTCCTGATCTCCTGTCCTCGGTGTGTCCTTTTTCACGTTCTCCTGTCCATGGTGTGTCCTTTTTCACGTTCTGATCTCCTGTCCTCGGTGTGTCCTTTTTCACGTTATGATCTCCTGTCCACGGTGTGTCCTTTTTCACGTTCTGATCTCCTGTCCTCGGTGTGTCCTTTTTCACGTTCTTTCTGATCTCCTGTCCTCGGTGTCCTTTTTCACGTTCCTGATCTCCTGTCCTCGGTGTGTCCTTTTTCACGTTCTGATCTCCTGTCCTCGGTGTGTCCTTTTTCACGTTCTGATCTTGATGTCCTCGGTGTGGTCCTTTTTCACGTTCTGATCTCCTGTCCACGGTGTGTCCTTTTTCACGTTCTCTGATCTCCTGTCCTCGGTGTGTCCTTTTTCACGTTCGGTTCTCCTGTCCATGGTGTGTCTTTTTCACGTTCTGATCTCCTGTCCTCGGTGTGTCCTTTTCACGTTCTGATCTCCTGTCCATGGTGCGTCCTTTTTCACGTTCCTGATCCTCCTGTCCTCGGTGTGTCCTTTTTCACGTTCTGATCTCCTGTCCTCGGTGTGTCCTTTTTCACGTTCTCCTGATATCTGTCCTCGGTGTGTCCTTTTTTTCGTTCTGATCTCCTGTCCACGGTGTGTCCTTTTTCACGTTTCTCCTGATCCATGTCCACGGTGTGTCCTTTTCACGTTCTCCTGATCTCTGTCCTCGGTGTGTCCTTTTTCACGTTCTGATCTCCTGTCCATGATGTGTCCTTTTTACGTTCTCTCCTGATCTCCTGTCCTCGGTGTGTCCTTTTCACGTTCTCCTGATCTCCTGTCCTCGGTGTGTCCTTTTTCACGATCTCCTGTCCATGGTGTGTCCTTTTTCACGCTCAGCATTTTCATCTTGTAGATCATGTATCAATTCTACCATACCCACGTGTTCTCGCTCATGAGTAATCAATTTCCTTTTTTTTTTTTTTTAATCATCACCCTCCGTACTGCAGTATTCTCGTACATTCCCATCCGTTCTATATTCTAACTTAAACCCTTCATCCATCTTTCATTATTTAAATGTTTTCCACTTCTCGTCCCGTCCATCATTTCTCAGTCATGGACTCCTCTTGTCATCTTTGTCAAAAAGTGTATAATTTTGTTGTGTGTGTGTGTTATCTTCATCTCAGCATGTCAATTGTACAGTGTTTCCACGTCTTCCTCTTCTAGTCTTGTCCACCATATATCTGTCGTGTTCCCCTCTTCTCATCTTGTCAGTAGTTTGTAATTCTCGCTTCCCCTCTTCTTATTCTGTCGATTTTTTGTCATTTTTTTACGTTTATAAGTGATCAGTCTGTCTTTTCTTTCCGGTCTGTTGTTTTTTTTTTGTGTTCATGTCTCTCTTAACGTCCATCCTTCGTTATCCTCGCGTTTGCTTGTCTTCCTCCTGTCCCTCATTCTTTTATTTGGGACGTACTCCTTTCCTCACTGCCTTCATCATTCACATTTCTAAAGTTCATATTTTTCATATACATCATGTGTATACAACAAGTGGAAATAAAATCAGAGAATATAAAAGTGAATATAAACTGATGGTGAACGTTGTCAAATTAAGAAACATTGTTATCCTGACACCATTGGCACGGGCGTTTGTCAAGGCACTCTCGGAGAACAATTACTGCCAAGCCTTACCTCTGATATCAAATGTTGCGGGGAGAAAGAAGATATATCTATTTAGCAAGTTTTCTATCATGTGTGAGGTCTATTACGTGTGAGGAATTAAACGAAAATCTGACCGCTTTCCCTTCGAATAAAATTGTACTATTGGTATCAACGATATTTCATACCAGTTTCCAAAACATTTGCTCAAGAGTTGGAGGAAAAGTACTTCATTAATATGTTGGTAAAATGCAACCTCTTAACTAGAAGTGGTCAGTGTAAAACCTGTTCTCAAACAAGGCTAGCCCATTTCAGCAGGTGATAGTTGCAAAACAAAGCACTGTCATGTCATGCTGAAACAATACCAAAGAAGATAATTGGAAAAGTTTTTTCCCCGAAAAAAGTCCAGTACATGAAATTGGTTTAAAAAAAAAGGAATATGCTCATAAAAACCGAAGAAAATAGAATAGGTTAGCACTTTCTTTTTCAGACACCGGGAAGTGCAGCAAATTGAAAATCACACTACAAGGTTCAGATTGAAAAAGAGCAAGCAATGCGGTGCCTGTAAACTTTTTAAAACTCGGCGACGGCTTCCGTGAGGTCACGCATAAAAAATAAGAGTTCAACTCTTTGTTTACCCGGCGTTGAAGACGGAACAAACACCCTCTTCCTGTCTGGTTGTTGGTATGTCTCTCCCGGAGCTCTACAGTCTCAGGATACCCTTTTCACTCACTCTCTCTCTCTCTCTCTCTCTCTCTCTCTCTCTCTCTCTCTCTGTTCCCCGTTTTTTCTCTTTAAGTTTTTATGCGGAGCTGGAAATTGTGTTTTGGGCCAGTAACATGAAGCTTCCTACCGCTGCACCTTCGACAAATCAGTCACTACCGATTTGGAAATAAAACTCAAAAATGTAACTCTCAATATTACTGCATTCTGGATATTCATCTTTTCTGCGCGTGCGCTTGCGTGCGTGCGTGTTTTTGTGACTGTGTGGTGTGTGTGTGTGTGGTGTGGTGTGGTGTGTGTGTGTGTGTGTGTGTGTGTGTGTGTGTGAACTAACGTTTTCACGAGACCATGTACATAGATGTGCGTGTGGAGGGCTAAGAGGAAACAACCACAGAAACGCCAGTAAAACGCCGTCACCACGTTCAGCTGTCAACCACATCCGATCAGCAGTAGCGTACTATGAAGAAGTTTATTTTCCAAACCGGGAAACCATTAACAGCTGATAAATTCGACTAATAGTCTTTTGGTGTTAAAATTCGGTTCTAGACGAGACATTTTGACAATGGGTGAAAAGAATTAGACGCATGCCCCCATGATAGCCGTTCAATGGTGGCATGATCTGCATATCTGATGTCTAGGATTTTGAAGTACGACACTAAAAATCCCATTTATAATGACCCAAGCCTCACATGCGCTCTCAAAACTGAAGACCATCTCAAACAACATCATCATCTGTGTTGTGAAGTGGGAATGATGCGCGCTGTGTTGACATCAGTCTGTCTCCAAGCATGCGAAAAGTGGACCCTGACAACAAATCTGCAAAGAAGAATCCACGTATCTGAGATGAGATGTTACCGCAGAATCCTGCGCTTCTATTGCAAAGACCATGTCAGCAATGAAGAAATGCGTAAAACAATCGGACCAACCATTAATCCTTTTTAGACCTACTAACAACAGCCAAGAAATGATATCTGAAACGTACGGTCACATCCCTTGCAAGAACCGTCTTGCTGCACTGTACCAGAAAACAGGAGTGGGATAAAGAGGCGAGGACAACCACCAGAGAGGCCCGAACTTTTGGTAATTCCCAGAGAGTGGCAGAGGACAAACGAGGATGGAGGAGGATTGTTAGTTCAACTATGACCCCGAACAATTATAGGGTTAGAGACATGCTGCTGCTGCTGCTGCGCTGCTGCTAATGAAGAAAAACTAAGAACTCATTTACATAGCTTGGATTTTTCTTTTCAGATCCGCTGTGACGGTCCATGTCTCGCATGGATCCAAGAAGATGGGATACACCGGTGCCTGGTTTTGTGTTTCATAGAGATTTTGTTATTCCTCAGTACGCTTTCAGTCTGGACAGTGTTGATGTTGTCTTTGCCGCCATTGAGAGGGTGTTTGGTTTGGATTCACTTATTGCTAATGACTGAATCTAGGTAAGCGAACTGTTGAACAGTTACTAGCTTCAGTCCGGTGACACTTGCTATCAGTAGTGAGAGTGTTGTAGATGTTGGACCCATCAGCTTGTTCCTTTCGGCGCTGATTTCCTCGGTCAAGTCTTCTTGACGTTTCCTCCGGTCTTGAAACACGCTTGCTGAATCTTTGTTCACTACTGATCAGCCACAGACGTGGTTTGTAAAGCTAGATTAATTACAGTAGTTCTTCAAACGGTGATTGTTTGATATGATCTTCATGGGGGTCAGTCAAAGTGTGCTGCAGGAATGTGTTGAACGGTATGGGGCGTAGAAGGCAGCCTGACGAACTCCCAAAACGTGTGAACCACTTCAAAACCGCACGGTTTGAGAGTTACGTTGTCAGTACCTGCTGCCATGTCACATTCAGCAATATCACAACTACTATGTGTGCACTGATCACGTTAGGTTTTAAATTCCGGATGGTGTTGATTAGCTTTTGTCTGATTTAAATGACTTCATTGTGGCCCATGGTATTTTTGGTCAAACTATCAAACGCCTTCATGGAGCTATGAGGACAGATAGAACTCCCTCTGTGCTGGAGGCGTTTTTGCCAAGAGTACACAGGTGAAGATCTTTTTCCCCCCATGGTACTTTACCGTTGCAGAGTAGAGCCGTTCGGCAATAGTGATGTCTATTTGCGGCTGAAATCTGTTAAGGATTATTTTTAGCACGACTTTGCGTAGATGGCTGATCTGACTATAGCGTTGTAGTTAAGGATGTCTTCCGACTTCCTTTCTTTGGAATGGCGACCATTAGTGGCGAGTCTCTGGCGTTAGCTGCTTGCCAGTGTGCTGAATTTTGTCGCGGTTGGCAGTTAGGATATAACATTATTTCTTCCTTTATACCCGGGTCAGGTGTTCTTCTGTGGGATCTTGTCAGTGGCAACAGTTCTTTAACACTTCAGCAACGTCGCTACTGCCTAGACTCCATTCGCGGGAAAGTTAGAAGCCATTTTCCTTCGATGAATCAATACTGTTAGCACGCTCCTTCGCTCTGTTGTGGAGTGTTTCCCAGCAATACTCGGTCCATCTTCCGTGGTGTCCCTCCGCCTGGAACAGCCCAGCGTCTTTGCCCTGAACGGTGCTGGCCTTACCCGGCTCCTGTTTGGTGAAGTCTTTCATCGTCTTTAAAGTGGTTTAGTTTTGTTTTGTTGTTGTCCAGGATTGTTGTTTCTCAAAGACCTCGTACTGTCGTTTGATCCAGGTTTCCCTGTCTGCATTCTTCACATGACTGATCCTGTAGTTCATGGCGATGCATTTCTCCCGTCCGTTCTCAAGTCTTCTCAGTTACTTCAGGTTTTACACATTTCCAAAGATATTCCTTGGAGATCAGTGTCTTGGGATTTCGTCGGCTTATTCATGAAGCCAACATTGTTGTTCCAGCGCTGCATTTGATTGATAGTGACGGCTTCGATATTCAAGCAGTGAGTAGCGGGTCAAATGTATGTCCTCCGGCACCTCGAAATTGTTCACTGACGCATGGATCTTTTCAGTTTGTCGAGAAGGAATTTGAAATGGCCCTTGAGTGCCTATTCTGTTCTCCAAATGTATCACCAGCAAACTTACTCATTCTCTGCGTACCACTTGTTTTTTTCGCCATTTTAAGTTCTTTTCATAGCATATCAGTCATGGTTCTCGCGTTCTTTGTCCCTCCTGGTCATCTATAGCATTTGTATGCTTTCTTTCCACCCAAAATTCATCATTTTTTCTGTTCTCTTTTGTCGCAGTATCATTCATTATTTTTCACGTTTACTTCAAAAATTTGTTTTCACGTCTTTTTCCGGTCATTTATATATCCCTTTATGTTTTTTGTCGTTCATCAGGCATTATTTTTTCTCTCTTCCCTCTCCGCTCTCTCCAAATCAATCATGCACTGTACTGAAGTTTTCCCCACTCCCCAACCCTTCCTCTCATCCAGGTTTATCTGCATGTTTTTGTCCAGACCATGTGTTAGTTTTCTCCGTTTCTCTTCCCGTTTTTTATTCATTCATTCTAGCCTTTTCTTCCATCATTCATTCATCGTTCTCGCATTCGTTTCTCTGCTTGTCCATTTCTATTTCATATGTTATCATTAAAGTCCACCATTATCATTCACAGTTCTGCTCTTCTCCTTTCCGTCCATCGTGTTTTCTTCCGCATCCCACGCTTCCTAGCGCTTCCATTTCCATTAATTCGGCTCTTGGTTTTCTGGTCTCTTCTCATCTTCGTTCATCATTTTCATGTTCTCTCATTCGTTCTCTCATTCAACATTCTCACGTTTCTCTTCCTGTCGATTATTCATAGTGTCAAAAAATGAAGGGGTTCTTGAGATATGGGCCAGGCGGGATCCGTGAATCGCCACACACTTGCGGACAAATACAAGGAGGGCAAGAGGAAAACAACCGAGACAACACTTCTACATATAGACAAGCACCAACAAAAATCAATAACACTCTGTGGGAAAGGGCCACATAGAGAATAAAATAAAGACGAAGGAAAAGTAGAGGGGAGGAAAATGAAAGTCAGGAAAAAAAGTGCCAAAAGAGAAAACTAAGCTACCTACCAACGGGTAAAAAAGCAAAACGCACTCCAAAAAGAAAAATGTAATCCAAACCCACACCAACCTTGGGTTTCCACCCCAATGTTACCACTCCTCCTCTATACCCAACCTAAAATGCTAACCACCCCACTCAACCCAAAGAAGGTAAGACGAGGGAACATTCCTAGCAATAAAGGAAATTACTACACAACACGCACACACGGCCAATGTCAATGCCTGATCAGGCCGTGGTGCGCAGGCCAAGATGTGGACTACCTCTTCTCCAGAGGCCGCAGGAATCCAGAAAAAAAAAACCCGCGGGGATAAACACCTTAATGTGCAAATGGATACATCAGATCCAATCCTAAGGCTCACGAATAGAGCAAACTCTTT
>JADBJO010014207.1:47533-48646 GCA_016801955.1 Conus betulinus | reverse complement strand
TCTTCTGCGGTTGATTTTGTTCTTTTTCATAGTTCAGTAAGCTTGTTTTTGACCGTAACCTTCCTAAGCATAAAGTTCCAAAAATTCTTTTATCTGAAAGCCCTTATTTTAATTTCAGAAAGGGATTTGATAGTTAGGCTCTGTCATAGTGTTTCAGATGCCTTCATTTATAACCTTTCTTATTTCTGTCGTAAGCTCATGTTTCTAACATACTGTGGTCTTTTAACAAGGACACTTTAATTTCCAAAAACGCTTACTTTCTTTATAGAAACTGTTAATTTCAACGCCTTCTTTCTGTGCTGCACAAAGAAGCGATCAAAGCAAGAAGTGCATTTTTTTTCGTTATTGTTTTCATGTTTGTTGCACTGAAGAAGACCTAAGAGTCGAAACGCGTTGTGGTTTGTCTTGTGACTCGTTTGTTCCACGTTTCTCCTGGCGGTTCGCTGACATTTATTTCAGATTGTTTGTTTTTTTTTTTAATTGTTATAATCGAATGGTCTGATCTATATCCAGGTCAGAATATCGGAGTCTTCATAATAATGAGTACAAGTAATCAGACAGCAGAAAGAAATCTAGTCTGCTTTGTTGGAATGGTGTTAAGTTTTCGCCATGTATACCGGCTCTAATCCGGGTTACATTCTCGCCATACATCTGATAGCTCGAATTCCACAGCATTCATAGTTTCTAATTCCCTCCTTTGCTTTTGGGTTATTGATATGTTTATAGTTGAGATAATCTTGGTTGGGTCTAAACCACTAAGTTCCAATCTCCTACAGCTATGATATTATTATTTTGTTTATAGTTTTTTCAGGGTGTTTTTTGTAAATATTTTATAAAATCAGGGCTATCCTTATTTGGTCCATACACGATTATGAGAATTAACTCTGTGGCCATCATAGACAAGGCGAATTATCATATAGTTCCATTATTATCTCTCATGTACGGATGATTTTACTTTCAAATTATGTGTAAAATAAAACTGCAACCTCCTCTAGAGGAGGAATTGGTGGAGGCAAAATAACATTTGGTAACCCCATTTCTGCTTTAAAACGTAATTTTAATTTTTTTTTATATCAAAGTGATGTATCTTGAGGCAGCAATAAATAGATATGA
>JADBJO010014207.1:40033-42533 GCA_016801955.1 Conus betulinus | reverse complement strand
TACAATGTTATAATTGATTTCAGATTTGAAGCCACTTCAAAATCGTTTTTTATTCTGAGAAATAAATTAAAAAAAGATGAGCCAAAATTGCAGACGATTTTCTAGCGCGAGGTGCCCGCAGTGAATATTATCAAGCAAAATGAATGTAAGCTAAAAAAATTTTTCCAATGATAAACACGTTGGACAATGATATATCGTGTATGAAAATACGGTAATCTTCAACTTTAGAATACTAAACTCAGGGGGACAGTTTAGACGAAAAACAAAAGGTGTCTTTGGCTCACCTCGATGCGCTAAGTTGAATGGAACCCTCAGCTAAGCTGTACGACCACTACTTTCCCATGAAACTGCGACAAATACACAGTAAGCTCCGCCGATCACAGCCAGAGCAACCACCTACAAGCCATTTTGACTGCTGATCACGCGGGTGGTCGCGTCATCAATCTCTGTGTGTTTTAGATGAAAAACAAAGGGAGTCTTAGGCTCACCTCGATGCGCTGAGTTGAATGGAACCCTCAGCTAAGCTGTACGACCACTACTTTCCCATGAAACTGCGACAAATACACAGTAAGCTCCGCCGATCACAGCCAGAGCAACCACCTGCAAGCCATTTTGAACCTGAGTTTAGTATTCTAAAGTTGAAGATTACCTGAAAATACATATGTTTATCCAAAACTTTGCTGGCCTTATTTTGTTTCCTTAATGTTTTATAACTTTGTAGACCCGCCGCGGGAAAATCAAATGGCCGCCTCCGATCGCGTGTCCGTAATTTGCCAGTGAAAACTTCGTCTTTAGAGGTGAATGCATGCGTGCCTGCGTACGTGATCGCGCGCGTGTGTGCGTGCGTGTGCGTGCCTGCGCGCACACGCGTGTGTGTGTGCAATGGGAAAAACGAAAATTCAATGTCCAATCCCATTTCACCTCGAGGAAAAAGAGAGGCAGATAGAGGGAAAAGACAAACAGAAGCAGAGAGAGAGGAAAAGAGAGTGGTAGATGAGTCTTATGTTTGGAAGGGGGCACATGAGAGTGTGTTAAAGAAAGTGAGCGAGTAGCAGATGAGAAGTCTTATTCTTGGAAGAGGGCATTTGAGGGTGTGTATGAGGGGGAAAAATTTATATATATATATATATATATAAATGCATATAGATTGTTCACATATATGTATGTGTCTATGAGTGTGCATACCTGGATGGTGGAGATGGTGTTTGGGGTATATATATATGCTCTATATGTTATGTTACAGATATGCTATATATGTACATGGGTGTGCATAAGAATAAGGTGGGATTGGGAAATTGGGGGAGGGGTATAGAGAGAAAGGGATGGAGGAGAGGTCGTGGGAAAGGAAAAGAGCTGGAATGATTCAAACTAATCCATTTATCATCAATCATTTTCCTTTTTTCCACTCCCAACAGGCATTTTCACACTAATGCACACCACATATCTCACTTATGACAATGATCATCATCCTGTAGTACTGTAGATCTCACTTGTGATAATGATCATCATCCATCAGTCATAGATCATTTCTTCTATTCCCCCAACTGGCATTAACATACTAAGGCTAGTACACACTATTCCACTTTTGTAAATGACCATCATCCCACACTACTGTGAATCACACTCACACCATGACAACAATCATCATCCATCAGTCATTGTTTACCTACTTCATACCCCTAACTGGCATTATTACACCAATGCCACAACATCATCCAACTTATATAACAATGATCATCATCCTACAGTACTGTTGATCTCGAATGATCCATGATCATCACCCATCAGTCATCCCCCCCCCCCCCCCCCCCCCCCCCACCCACCCTCTTCCTGAACCGGCAGTATTATACTAATGCCACCACATTATTTCACTTATCACAATGACCATCATCCTACAGTATCTCACTAATGACAATGATCATCACCCACCAGTCATTGATATCTTCCTTTGTTCCCCAAACTGGCACCATTGTACTAATGCTACATTATTCCACCTACATGACAATGACCCTCACCCTATAGTACTGCTGATCCCAAATATTCAGCATCCATCAGTCACTGGAAATATTGTCATCCAGTGATCACCTTCATACTGCAATATATATGGCAATGAGGAAGCTGACCATTTGGCAAAGGAAGGAGAACAGCAGCCCCAACTAGAACACAGGAAATCTTTGAAAAAATCAAAAGTATTATCAAGGAGAACCAAAAAACAAAAAGGCAGATGGCTTGAGCAGCACCCTACTTCAACAAAGAGGGATGGGCACTACAGGATGCCCAGATCAGACCTTTGTGAGACTGAGGACAGGGCACTCCAGGCTGAGCCATCACATGTCCACTATATTCCACAATGGCAAGTCTTCAAATCATCCATGCAGTACAGCCCAGTGACCTAGCCTGCCAACACACTGATGAAGGGAAAGCCCTATTGACCACTGGAGGGCCTTCGCCATACAGCAGCCTTCGCCAATACCTCCAGGGTTCCTACCTAAGTGAACAA
>JADBJO010014207.1:30033-37533 GCA_016801955.1 Conus betulinus | reverse complement strand
TCTGATTTTTTGTTGCTTTCCTTGTCTTTTTGTCTTGTTTTACAAAAACATTTGCGCCAAGCAAATAACAATGTGATAAACCATTTTGTTCATAAACAAGTAAGACATAAAAAGAGGCGGGGAAATTTACAGGGATGGAGAGAAGATTGGTGGGATAAGGATGAAGAAGATGAGATTCAGCTTCCCGCAGTTCTCTCTCCCTTGATTTGCGATCCCCCGTGATCGATTAAAAAAAAAAACAACTCACACATTAAGATTTTGTCTTGTTCTAATAAATTGAATACTTAACTAAAACAAACCCAAACAAACGCATATACCACGAAAATATCTGAGGAATTTAAACACTGTTGAATAAATCATTGTTACGAAAATGCGAAAATCTCAAAACTGTTTAGAGTTAAATGTATGAAATTTTTCACAGACGACATACTGGAAGTATAGAACTGTGTCTTGAGAACAGAATTACTTGTTACACCTTTCTGCACCCGACTTTCGTCCCATTGGGTGAGACCTTTTCACCATGTGGTGTGAAAAGAAACAGAGCTGTAGACCTGTAATCACTGACTAACAACACATTTACACTTATACTGAATAATCACAAAACAACGTTTTGGATCTGCTCTCATTGACAGATGCAGATTAGACAGTAAACAAAAACCCAGAATGAGTGATGGCTTTTGTTTTCATGAAGAGAAAATTATTAACGATAGTATTGGTGATGATAGCGCTTTGGTTTGGCTCCAAAGTATGGTAAATAAATATATTAATATCTCAAGTGTGTTCCTGAACGTAAGAAAACTTCAGCCAGTGTAATCCATGCCGAAAACACTGAGATGTTGTCGTTGATGTTTCGCTTTAAGTTTCATCTGCAATATTTCCAATACATTTTACATGTTTTGTTTGACATATTCAAAAATCCCATAATGCTTTCTAATGAGAAAATCTGGTTTATATTTATGTTCTAGAATGAATGGTATGTTGAAATGCATGTGAAATGATGGTGTGGCGATAAAGCTGTGAATTAAAAAGCAACACACACACAAGCAACTAATTTGGTTATAAAAGGCAAAGTACATTCCCCCCCCCCCCCCCCCCATAACCTACGCGGCTAGAATGAAAAAAATAGCTGAGGGAAGGAGAGACTCGGACAACTGTAAGAAAAAGTGTGATACTTGCTCAGGGAATGGTAAATGTGACACGCTTGCAATAGGCTAATGACTAGATGGTTAATTGGCGAAGACTAATGATATAACCGCCAAGGACATCAGACTATTGAGGGGATGTAGTGTGGGACGGATTTCAACGCACAGCACTAACTTCCATGAGCTGTTGCTAATGTCAAAGTGATACAGACAGAACACCTTGAAAATCATGCGGTTTTGGGCCTGGAAGATGTAAGAAAAGGTGATAATTTTCTCTGACTATTTGGGACAGAACTGCGATTAAGAAAAAAAAAAGGTAAAAAAAAAAAAAAAAAAAGACAGAATGAAAAGAAAAGCAGAACGCCAAACAAGCTAAAAAGCGCTTTAGCAATGCATTACAATAACAAAGAAGAACAACGTTTCATCTCTCTCCTTCTCTGTCTCTCTGTGTCTCTGTCTGTCTGTCTGCTGTCTGTCTGTCTCTCTCCCTCTCTCTCTCTCTCTCAGTCAAATGCTTTTACTCCCACCCCCTCCGTCCCTTTTACAAACTGACACACATGTAATCATGGGGGCATGTGCGTGCGTGCGTGTTGAACAATCGTGTTGACCGTGCGCATGTCTCCCTTTCCTTTGTGCTGCTCCAGCGTAATCCCCGTCTGTCTCCTCTTGCTGTAAATGCTGACAATCACAAATCATCGCCCGCCGCTGGCCCCGGACCATTCATCGGTCGTCATGATGTCGACCTGGAGTTAACCACTTATCGATTGTCTGGGAAGATGCGGCAGGCACGAGAGAGAGAGAGAGACGAGAGAGACGCGTCGCAGAGAAGAGAAGAGGAGAGACCCGAGAGACGAGCGACCAGAGAGAACGAGAAGTCGAGAGGAGGAGAGAGAGCAAACATACCAAAGCACAACAGAGAACCAACATAAAGGAGAGAGAGCAACAAAAGACGAGAGAGGAGAGAGAGAGGAGAGAGAGACAAGAGAACAGAGACAAGAGACAACGAGAAAGATGACAGAGACACCAGAGAGAGAGACAAGAGGTAAAGAGGACATAAAGAGAGACTTGAGGAGTCTACAACAAGAAATATATATATGAGAAAAGCAGACAGAGAGGAGGAGAGGAGAGATGGGAGAGAGAGAGAGGAGAGGGACAGAGGGAACAGAGAGAGATAGAGAGACCAGAAAGGACGAGAGATACACTCGACGAGGAGAAAGAGAGACAATCTCACAGGAGAACTAGAGAGGATCAGAGATGAAAGAACGAGAGAGAGATAAGACAGCGAGACGAGAGGGAGGAGATGAGAGAACACAAGGACAGAGAAGGACTACACACAGGGAGAACACACACCACTACACCACACACACACCCACACACACACACACACACACACAACACCAGAGGAGAGAGAGGGAGAGAGAGATGAGAGAGAGAGACTGGACATAGGCAACAGACAGACAGATAGACAGACAAACAAACACAAAGCACAGCGATTTCAGCTACTTTCAAATTCATCGACAATAGCGCAGAGCTAGCCTTCATGTCGAAGGGGAAACCACTCTCAACTGTAATGCCGACACTATCCTACAGCTACTACAACTTATTACGCAGAACATAAGCAAGCAGGTCACCTTTGGTCTTTTTGCATCACGAACGCGCTACTCGCGCGGGTGTGAGAGGGCCTAGTTCCCATAGCGGCGAGAACCAGGGCGAGGCATTATTGAGAAACTAACGGGCTAGTTACACGCAAGTGAAATGATAGGAAGTAGTACTGCCAAGTCAATCCCAACCACGGGCGGCAATCACCTCAAGCAAACGGTCAGCATCAGATTAACACAGCACGTGAACTGTATGCTCGTACGCAGAACGTTAACGAGGGGAGTCGAGTACAGATTTGCTTATTGGTTACAGAGGACGAAGGAGGTAGATAAAACAATGGGATACGTAAAAGGGACTCTGATAAGGCAATTACTAGAGGGATGTGTGAAAGTCAGTCTCGAACAGCCAGGGGCCTGCTTTGACGCTGCGTATTGATCACTTAACAACCAACCGAAAGCTGGACAGCGGACAGACTGCTTCGGGATGACATCACTGGGTAGAATAATGAGGAGATATCTAAATGAATGATGATGATGGATCTGACACATAATAATAATAATAATAAGCATACTAATAGATATCAATAGTGATAAAACACTAAATCACATCATCCATCAACATGCATGAGATAATAGTGGATGTAGGTGATGGATGATGATCGATGATGATGAATAGATGATAAGCGGATTTTGAAACCCCAAAGCGGTTTCCCACAGCAACACAAAGAACAAGTAACATAATAGAGATTACACAGCTTACCACTATACGAGTAACATAAATAGACAAAAACACCATGCAACGGTAGTTCTAACGTTTTCCTCAAAAAAAGATATGTTGAAATGCACAGACTACTTGCGCGCCAAACAGTCCTGTTATATTACAACAACACCAGCACGGGCGCACATCGGCACGCTGTCAAGTGATCGCGCGCCGCGCGCACCCACACACATACAACACACCACGCACGCACATACACATATACACACGTGCGCGCGCGCCACGCAGCACGCACGCACACACACACACACACACACACACACACCACACACACAAACAAAAAAAATTCACACACACACACACACACAGAATACACACCACCAACACACACACACACACACACCCATCAACAGAAGCACTTTTCTCTTCCTCAAGCTCTCTCAATCATACACACACCACACACACACACCCACACACACACCCCCCACACGCACACACGCACACACGCACACACACACACACACACACACACCCACACACGTTTGCTCCCAAACTAGCACAACACCACACGCACATAAAATGCAAACAAATGCATGCATTAAAAGTCCATTTGGAGCTATCCACCAGCCTGTCTGAAGGGGAAGAGAGAGAGAGAGAGGGAGAGAGAGAGAGAGAGAGAGAGAGAGGAGAGAGAGGAGAGAGGGGAGATATAGAGGAGAGAGAGAGAGACGGACCGACAGACAGAGACAGAGAACAGACTGGACGGACATCCAGAACGGACGGACATTTCTGATGAATATATGCACATGAACTGGGGAGAAACTACCAGTGTTTTGGGAGAAAATATAACCGGCAGCATTGATAAATAATCTAAAAAACAAAGTATTTACGTTCAAATGAGGTAGTTCAAATAATTTTTAGAAGCCAACATGTTTGTGGTTAGAAACAAGACATTTTGTGTGATTTTAGAGAAGACAGAGAGATAGACATGGGATATAGAATATATATCGAGAGAGAGAGGAGATAGAGAGAGAGCGAGAGAGGGAGAGATAAAGGGAAGAGAGAGGATGAGAGATGAGAGAGAGAGAGAGAGAGAGAGGAGAGAGAGAGAGAGAGCACACAGCACAACCATAGTCCCAGTTTGGAATTGAACCAAGGCTCTGTAGAGGTGCAGCAAAGTTTTTCTCTTATCAGCGCCCCAGTACGCTACCGCTACCGACCCGCCAGTAACGACCAGACCCGACAATGAATAGTCGGAACTTTCTGGCAAGAAGTTTTTGAGGTTGTTTTAATGTTGGCTGAGAAAGTTGAATTTTTTTAGGTCAAAAATAACTCCTAGGAATTTGGCCTCCTTGACAGCTGGAATGGGAAGATTTCCCTCTCTCTCCTCATCTATAACTGTATAATATATATAGTAGAGATCTCCTCTCTCTGTGTATGTGTGTGGGTGTACATGTGTTTAGTTTTAAAATGTAATACGTCGTCTTTTCACATTGCTTTCTTTTTTTTAGAGGGACGATTGTGATATCTTGTAATCTATACACATCAAGATGATATTGATTTTATTATATAAATTGCAAAAATGAAAACAATAAAGAGTGTGTGTGTGTGTGACTCTTCTCTCTCTCACCTATTCTCCCCCCTCCCCCTTGGTTCCTCCTTCTCTTACTCCGCTCGCTCTCTTACTCTTTCTTTCTTTGTGCGTCAAAATATATTCTGTAGTAAGTAGCCCCTTCCTTTAATCCCCCCCCCCCACCCCCCCCTCTAACATATAACTCCTGGTCAGATACCGGTATTTCGAAACCTGATTGTTTCTCCTCATTGACCGCGGAAAGTGGTATTTGACTCCTCTGCCTTTTTCGGTTTTAAAAGAATGCTATACCAGAAAAAGGCTGGTGTGCAATACCATAGTATGTTTGTTGAGTTTTCAAAAAAACTAACTAAAGGTGCCACCTAAGAAGCAAAAGAAAATCATGAAAGAGCAAAACAAGCTACATTTTCTTGTGAAAGTAGAAAAATATAAAAAGATAACCTCTTAAGACACAAGTGCTGAGGGCCAGTTCTTGGAATGAATCCGCAAGGGACTAAATTACAATGAAACAATAAATTCCAAGGATAAGTACCTGAGCACCATTCCAGCAACTTACAGAGCAGCTAGGTGTTGCAATGACTGCAAGAAATATTGAATTATAAACAAAGCTTGCTCTTATGTCTCAGATTATAGAAATAGGGGGGCGATAAGCCTTCATATCTGCAGTGGTAGATGATTCTGCCTAACTGACAGTATGTGCTTGAGTGGGTGAATAGGGAATAAATAATGCTTCTCAAAATGACCCTTCAGCAAGCTTTAGTCTCCAAAGCGGGAGACCATCTCCAATGGGGAGAAAAAACTCACTAAACCTATAACTCCTGGTCAGATACCGGTATTTCGAAACCTGATTGTTTTCTCCTCAGTGACCGCGGAAAGTGGTAATTTGACTCCTCTGCCTTTTCGGTTTTAAAAAGAATGCTATACCAGAAAAAGGCTGGTGTGCAATACCATAGTATGTTTGTTGAGTTTTCAAAAACTAACTAAAGGTGCCACCTAAGAACAAAAGAAAATCATGAAAGAGCAAAACAAGCTACATTTTCTTGTGAAAAGTAGAAAATATAAAAAGATCTTATGTCTCAGATTATAGAATAGGGGGGCCGACAAGCCTTCATATCTGTAGTGGTACGTATATATATATATATATAAGTACAAAAATAAAAAGCACACATCAGCCACACACTCTTCATGTCTTTTTTTAAAAAGCTTTTGCCTTTTATTTAGGATTCGTCAGTATCAATATCTCTTGTTTTTCACATTGCACACTCTTGAAATCTCCCATTCCAGCTCTGTCCAGAAGGAGTGTGCAATGTGAAACAAGAGATAATGATACTGACGAAGCCTAAATAAAAGGCGAAAGCTTTTTAAAAAGACATGAAGAGTGTGTGGCTGGTGTGCCTGTTTTTATTTTTTGTACTGTTTGACAGGCCAGTTTCTGGATCAGCAGTGCACCCACACATCATTGAGCGGTGTTGTCAGCGTGTTCCAGGGTTTTCCAGGGTTTTACCTTTATTTTTATATATATATATATATCTATATATATATAGATATATATATATATATATATATTTGTGTAATATATATAAAACATATGTATGTGTGGGTATATATATGTGTATATATATATGCTTATGCGTATGTGTGTGCGTGCGTGCTTTGTGCGTGCTTGTATGTGTGTGTGTGTGGTGGGTGTGTGTGTGTGTGTGTGTGGTTGGTGTGTGTGTGTGGTATGTGTGTATGTGTACGTGCGCTCGCACACACGCTCGCTCGATTGCATTTTAATCAGACGCCTATCTGACGTTAGGCGGTCATACATCTGTCTACCAACCTTCATCATGCTGACAAAGCAGCACATTTTAGCAAAAGTGGGAAGAACTTGCTTCTCAGTCCTTAGTGTTGTGAAAAAGTAAAACTCTCTCTCCTCTCTCTCATCCTCTCTCTCTCTCTCTCTCTCTCTCTCTCTCTCTCTCTCTCTCTCTCTTGCTTTGTCTCTCTCTCTCTCTCTCTGCTTTCTCTTTACTTTACTCTCTCTCTCTCTTGCTTTGTCTCTCTTGTTTTGTCTCTCTCTCTCTGTGTCTTTCTCTGTGTTTATCTCCTCCCCCCCCTCTCTCTCTCTCTCTCTCTCTCTCTCTCGTCCTCGTCTCTCTCTTTACTTTTCTCCCTTTTCACTGGCTGCTTTGGAGTGCCATTGGATTCTGTGAGTTTGAACCTTTGGTGGTAAGAATTCCGCAGAACTGTAGACTGCGGAGCACCTCCATTTGATGCCAAGGGAGCACAGACACCATCAGCCATGGCTTACTGATGAGCCTGAGTCAGGGGACGAAATGTCTCTGAGCAGGCGTATGAACGGTTCTGCTTGCAAGAGGGACCACGTTGTTCCACTTTGCTGCCAATGACGGGTTTGATGTTTATAATCTAATACGCTGATTTGTCTTTCTCATTTTCTTTTCTGTT
>JADBJO010014207.1:0-2500 GCA_016801955.1 Conus betulinus | reverse complement strand
GTCCGGGTTTTACGATCAGCCAACTGAATGCTCGTCGACTTAGCTGAGGGATCTACCACTACACTCTCATCTCAACGGAAGCAATTGTGAGCTCATTGACTAGATCAATGATATAAACGATGATCTGGTTTTTATGTCTCAATGAGATCGATGATCACAAGATCTTGTTCGTCCACGACTCCAGGTCGATGTCTTGACCAGACGATCGAGATCACAAGGAAGAGAACACTTTTTCTCATCATAGCCTACAAAGACTGGTAAAAATCCTGAATATCCTGAGACCCACTGAGCGGGAATTGTTTAGAAAAGGTGGTGGAATCTGTTATGTTTAAATGTTTAATCTCGTCGGCCTGACTTTGTTCTGTGCAGTCGCGGTTATAGTTATAGAACATTTGATTACGTAAGAGAGAGAGAGAGAGAGAGAGAGAGAGAGAGAGAGAGAGAGAGGATGAACTGGAGGTAAATAAGTTGAAAGAGAGATGATGGGTAGTTGAGAAAGAGAGAGAGAGAGAGAGAGAGACAGAGAGAGAGAGACAAAAGAGAGAGAGGGGGTCACACACCAGAGAGACACACACACACACACACACACAACACACACACACACATGACACACAGAGGCGAAAAGATGGAATTGAGGTTTTTAGAGAGAAAGAAAAACGACAGCGACCGAGAGACAGCGAGAGATTAACGGAGGTACTTACAAGAGAGAGAGAGAGAGAGAGAGAGAGAGAGAGAGAGAGGAGAGAGAGAGAGAGAGAGAGAGAGAGCGCTTTGGGCATTCACATATATTTATATAGCTCATACGAGAGCTTTTACTTTATAACAATCGTATTTTGGGAACCTTAAAAAAATATCTGGAGCACACTGTGTGAAGCTTTCTTTGTATGCCAACCTGGAGGGGGAAATGAAATTAGTTTCGGGTGGCTTAGACCTGTCAAGAAACGTTAAAGATGAAGTTGCCCAGCGTAGGGTTCCTCCTCCACTGGCCACTCCACACACTGGTGGACCAAAAATTAATGTCCAGCCTCGTTGCCGTCAATTCTCACTCCAACGTTAGCGTGGGCCATTTAGGTGAACGACCTGAAGAGAGAGAGAGAGAGAGAGAGAGAGAGAGGAGAGAGAGAGAAGAGAGAGAGGGGAGGTGGAGGGAGGGAGAGAGAGGGAGAGAGTAGGGCGAGAGTCGAGGGAGAGAGAGAGAGAGAGAGAGAGAGAGAGAGAGGAGAGAGAGAGAGAGAGAGCGAGAGAGAGAGAGAGAGAGAGAGGAGAGAGAGGAGAGAGAGAGAGAGACGGAGAGAGAGATTCGAATAAATTGTCAGTGCTTTGCTGCTTATTTTACTTACTCAGAAAGGAAGTAAGAGGGCAAAAACACTGTGACAAATATGTACCAGACCTGAAATTAAGCCTATTTTTTAAGTAGCTAATTTGCTAGACCTGTTATTTCTGAAAACTAAGCAAGCACTAACTGAAATCCATCGATTTTAAGATAAGTGCAACTAATTTTGTAGACTTTTAACTCTTAAAACTAAGAAAGAAGATCCACCGAGTGTGTGAAAAAACAACAACTTTAAAAATCTAAAACTTCCCCCAACCCTTCCACTGGTCTTGCGTGTCTTCTGCAAGTTGAGCGGTGCAAGATTCACCACACAAATTCATCACCATTATATATGAGATTTTTTAAGATAAGAATGTGGGCAGGTTTGGGTAATGTCTTCACATCCAGATATGATTGGGCCGGCATTGCCGAACACCCTCTTAACGGTGGGATGTTTAAACATGACACCAGAGTGCCAGTGTTTGGGTTTTGGTTTGGTCCTGGTCTGGTGTTCGTCCATATCCCCTGCACATGATTACCAAAATCCGGGATTCCCCTTCTATTAAAACAAGTCACGAGATTTTAGCCGTGCATTCAATTTTCAAAAAATAAAAATCTTAAAAACCAATATTAAAACATGTTTCTTTATTTTTTTGCCACCACTTTTCGAGGAGGGGACCGGGGTTGGTGAAGTTTTGATGACGGGTGTGCGTGGAGAGTCCCGAGAACGATTTTAAATGGAGTTGGAGAGAATCCTGTCGCTTAAGAAGATTACATCTGAAAGAAAATCTCCTCTTCCCTCTGGGTGTGTTTAAATCTCCAATGTGGTTCGCTCTGTGCTTCTTTGGCTGTTTGGCCCTTCCATCTCCCTCTCCTCTTTTTTTCTTGGTGCGGGGGGTTTTCTCCCATCTTTATCTCCCCTCTCCGGGTTCTTTTGGTCGCCTCCTCTCTCCTTCCTCTTTTCTCTCTCCCCTTCCTTACCTCCTCATTTTTTCCCTCTTCGTTGTGTGGCTCCTTAACACCATCAGGCGAAGCGCAAAAGAAGCGAGACTTGGCCAAGAACTCCGGGGGGCAGTAAAAACCGAAACACCACACAAACCCAAATTTGAAGGATGGAGCGTACCACACAAAAAACAGACTCACACAACGAACTACAAACAACGGACGGAACACCACACGTGTGGGCTA
>JADBJO010014206.1:22479-48650 GCA_016801955.1 Conus betulinus | reverse complement strand
TGTGACGGCAGAAACGCAGTGTCCTCAGTGATGGACGGCATGATGGTATGTGCTCCATGTCTTGTCCTGACCGTGCTCCTGCCAGGGCCTGGCTTTTACCTGTAGACAGGTGTTTTCCTTTAGACGACGAGTTCCCGGACGTGCGCTATTAGACGTGTCTGGTATTGGAAATGAAAGCGGAAAGTTTGCTCAGGAACACGATGCTGCTTGTCCTATCTGAAACATGACCCGCTGCTGTCTAACAGTACTGCTCCTTCCAGAGCTCCCCAACGTGAAGATTCTGGATGTCAGCGAAAACCATCTGAAGATTGTTTCTTTTGGAAACCCTCTCCAATGTCAGCAACCTAGTTCATTTGATTCTAGCAAAAAATCCTTTAAACTGATTTGTTTCACAGTGGATCAGAAGAGGCTTTGAAGTTTCCTAATCTCAGAATCATGGACTTTGGCATTCGTGGAGATACCAAACCTGGAGACCTGAACACACTTCAGCCTTTCTCTGGACTCGTTGTCCTCAACCTTTCTGGCAGCAATACTCGGAGCGTGACAGGGAAAGGGTATGGACAATCCCCTTCTGGCTAAGTTGGATCACCGTGGCAGTGAGATGTTAGAGTTTTCTCTCACACCTTGTTACGGACCTGAGCAAGCTTAGAGAATTGCACGCCGACAGCTTCAAGTTCTGCTGTATTCAGACTTTGCCAGACCATGTCAATACGAGGAATTGTCACGCCCCCCTTCCCTCCCCCCCATTCCCCACCTGTACAATCTTCTGGGAGCTAAGGTGCAGCGGATTTTATCTACCTTCTGACACTTTTCATCCTTCTCGGCAACGGTCTTATTTGTGTCATGTTTTTCAGAGAGGGCAAAGAGAAGGACAGCACTACAATATTTTTGTCTCACCTGTGTGTTTCTAAATTCCTGATGGGGGTGTATCTTTTCAGTGCAGTGTGTGGGTGGACCAGACGTTATGGCAGTGACTACCTGTGGAAGGACACGGAGTGGAGGTCCTGGTGTCTTTTGCAAGCTATTAGCGTTCATTTTCTTGCTTTCCTGTGAGGTGGCCGTCTTTGTAGATGTTAGTATGGCCCTGCATAGGTGTGTTGTCCTCACCTGATAACAAAGCTGGATATCAGTGGAAGAAGAGAGTGACTTCTCTCGTCTGTCTCCTGGCGTGGCTGGCAGGTGCCTGTCTGTCTATAGTTCCCACTGTGTCATCAGACAGTGACTTCAGTCAGACAAGCCTCTGCGTCCCCCTGCCTGTCTCAGGAGAACAACCAGGAGGACATCACTACGCCTTCAGCCTGCTGGTCGTTCTGAACGGCATGATGATGGTGTCCACTGTGGCGGGACAGATTTACATCTACATCATGATCCAGGTAACACTTTAGATTTTCTAGCCAGAGACAACCAAGAATATGACCTTACTACAGGACGTTGTATTATCAGAATTTCTATGGGGGACGTCTGCTGTTGGTGCCTCGTAACGTTGTGGGCTGCTCTGACGTCACAGGAAGTGTGGGTTCACGGTGAGGTAAATATCTCCGTATCGATCTTTTTCATTTTTTCAGTGCATCTATAACGCCATACCTGTATCTGTTAAATGGTGTGTTGGAACGTCGCAGACAAGTGCTGAATCAAAGAGTTTTGAAGCGTCTTGGGTTTTACCTTAAAGATAAACTATGAAAAAGGTAGCAGCAGTGTACACTGGGTTTGTAGAGTACAGATCTAGACGCCATGGAGTTATTATCTGTTTTAACTGTATAGAATGTTTGAATGTTAAATCTCTCTCTCTCTCTCTCTCTCTCTCTCTCTCTCTCTCTCTCTCTCTCTCTCCTCTCTCTCTCTCTCTCTCTCTCTCCTCTCTCTCACCAGCAAATGCATTTCATCCACACAGCTTTTCCTTTTTTTTTCCATATTGACCAGTACGCCTGCTGAGTCTCCCCCATTTTTGTGGGAAACATTAATTCCTATTTTCTCAGCCACGGCTGTCTCTGTGATCAACCTGAAGGCGGAGTAAATAAAAAAACGGCGGTTCTTAGACTGACGACGACTGCCAGCCAACCCCTGCCGCACAAGCTCAAGAACTTATCGTGCTGTGTTCCGACGAAAACGTCTGATGAAGAGGAACAGACATAGCACCGAAACGTACAGAAATCACCTTCAGAAAAAGAGTGTCTATACGTGTTCCCATAGAGACCCGTATATCATGTGGTGACTAATACATTTTAAAGACCTTTTCCTGCCTGGCCACCCCACAAGGACTGTATAATGATTTAGGATTAGTCGCTAGTATAATGGTGCAGGATCAATACATGTAAGAAAATCTAAAGATGACTGTACTAGTACAATCAAAATATATTTTTACTGATATTTTTCTGTTTTGGCACTCCCATGGAGGTATAAGATGATGTAGGATCAATATGTTTATATAGACAGTCTCTGCCCGGTCTCC
Source organism: Conus betulinus (assembly GCA_016801955.1). NCBI lineage: Eukaryota > Metazoa > Mollusca > Gastropoda > Neogastropoda > Conidae > Conus > Conus betulinus. The sequence goes on along the minus strand of JADBJO010014206.1, from coordinate 46,201 downwards.
CTACAGGGACTACCATACCTCTTCATAGACATCCGTAAGCAAATCAAGACTACAGACTTCATTGATAACGTAGAGTAGCAGTGCACAGAACCCTGCGTGAACTCCGTGAAAAGAACCATCAGGCGTAATCATGACCTGCTTTTTTTTTACTGAGAAGAATTACAGTAAGCCATCCCACGACAGTCGGCTAAAAAAAGACATCAATTCGTTCACCAGTCACCAAGATTTTGAGAGAGCTGTCATGATGAACTCGAAGCAAAGTGTATTCCAACACCTGCTAGTGTCGCATGAAGGAAGAGGTACCAGTTTCCATTTGTCTTCACCAGCATCCCTGGAGTTGATGGAAGAGGGACTCGGTTTTGTCTAGACCTCAATGAAAGGCCATGGCCGAGAACTTCTGCAAACTGTGTCGCCAGGAAAACTGGACACATACCCTCTACAGATGTCCCTGGCGACTAACCCCACACCGCTGTTGAAGCCACAATCTTCATCTGGTACACAGGCAGTAATGGAGAACTTGCTGTGCCAACAGGCCAGCATTCCACCAACTTTAGAGCACAGACAGAGTCCTTCTGTCAAAATGCCCGCAGCGGCCTCCCAAAATTTGGCCAAAACTGCATGTCGCGTCGTTGTCTTCACTGATGTCCTCACAGCTCTCAGAGCCTTCAGAAGTTCTCGTAAACCTCCAACATCCTTAGCACACACCAAATGAAAGCTACCGCCTGCTGGAACGAGAGGAACAGGAGCACATTTTTTCCGCTGGCTGGATACAATCACCTAAACCACACCTGCATACCAAGTTTAGCATTGGACAGTCAGGAAGGTGTCTCAGTGGTCATAGACCAATGACAGCAGATCACATCCCCCAAAGCTGCCCACAGCATGCTAATGCAAGGGACAGTGTCTGGCTGACCTCAGCGACTCTGGGCATCAAACTGCACGGCACCTTGGAGGATTTGCAGATGACAGCACCTTTCATCCGAGACATGGGAAGTGACCGACCACCTTGAGGTGAACGAGGAAGAGGAAGAAGTGTAATGGTGTAGGAACGATACCTCTATAAAGACAGTTTCTTCCAAAATGATACTCGAATGCAGAACTTGCAGTCTTGTGCCATACTTACAAACACAACAATATAATGTTGTTGAAACAGACAAAAAGTCAGCCTAGAGATATTTCATTCAGAAACTCATTTTGTTTTTAATATTGGTTTTACTTCTAAAGAATTACACTTTGATTCGTATAACAAAAAAAAAACATAACATATCATATCCAACACGTGAAAGCCAAATAAGTATGTATCTGCGCGCGCACACCACACACCACACACACACACACACACACACACACACACACACACACATCACACACACACACGCACGCATGCACGCACGCACGCACGCACGCACGCACACACACACACAACACACACACACACAACACACGCACACACCACACATTTCATTCATACACCTGCACAATAATGCAAACAATATGAGTCAACTAATGCAGACAGACTTACGAAAACATTTTTCAAGGAAATATGTGCACCTTAGAAAATGCTTCGGCTGCAAATCGTCACCAGATTTCAGAACGAGCTGCAAATGCACAACAGCCTCTCAAATGCTGTTCTCCTCTTTGACAGCTACTTTCCATGACAGATTCACCTTTAAACTGGTGACCTCAGATCCTTTGCACGTGTCAGGTAAATGTTCATCATCACTTATTTAAAAAAATAGGGGTCATATCCATGCTCTTTCATAGAGTTAAAAAGCAGTCTGAGATTCCATTCACACAAGCGATGTAGGTCTGTTTTGCCATTCTGCAAAGTACAAGTTGACAGTAGGACTGCACTGGATTGATGATTCTGTTCGTGCTACATCTGATGATCTTGATGTCACGGTTAACAACGGACAAAATAATTGGAGGTCCACAGCTTGTCAACCAGGTCATCTGGCCAGGTGGCGTCCACATGATGAACAACAAGTCAGAGTCCAGAAGTTGCCATGGCTTTAGGGTACAATACTTCAGGGATGGAAGTCTGCCAGCCTTCTTTTTTTCGGAAATGGCGACATAATGCTTCTATTGACACCACTTGCCACCGGTGCAAACTGCCAGAGTACAGGGATGAAGAGGGGTTTGCAACAGTCAGAATGTCTTTCTTCAGACTACAGACACCGTCATTTTGAGTGAGTGCTTCCATTGGTACCTCAGAACCTCAGCAAACTCTAACAAATGTTTGCTGAGCTGGGTTCGCTCTGCTTCAGTCTCTCTTCTATTCCAACACCATCTTCGTAATGCTCTTTGTGCGTTACGAGGTCTTCAACAATGCAACATTTTCTACATGATGGATCTCATCCCCAAAGTCTTAGCGGCTTACTTCCCTTGGAAAACAATCTCCATGCGCTACAATTTGCAAAATGGAAATGATCTGATCGTATCATGATCATGTTCAGATCGACTGCTGTTGCATTCCTGCTTCATTACTTGCGGATAGATCGAGGAAACTGGCTGTACAGGTCGTACAAAGAAGACAGTGCGATCTAGCCGCCTTGGGCGAAGTGGTTAGCTTCGCGGATTACTGGCTTACAACTTGTGGATTTCTGACCCCCAGCGGCTCCCACCCAGAGGTGAGGTTGCTGCTGACCCCAGCTGGAAGTCAGGGACCACACAGTTTTAGTTTCATCCACGTAATGGATGCGTCTCTGAGAGTGTTGCTCAAATTTCTTGACTAACACTGCAGGTGTCGGTTTTCTCTCAGCTTGACTGATGTCAGGATATATTACGAAAGTAAGCATACAGTGTAGTCCTGTCGTGCAGTTTCAGACTAGAATGGAAATTTGTAGCATCCTCGTCCTCTTCTTTTCCTTTGCCATCGAGTCCCACTTGACATCTGTGTTGTAGTTCCATCCGTACACTTGGCTGAACAAATTCCTTGTCGACGCACTGGACCAGTCTCACCATTCCAACAAGACGTGCAGGTATCTGTTCTTTGTTGATGTTCTTGAGGCAGCGCAGCTGGCACTGCTATGATGATGGATGACTCTATTCTCTGATCAATAGAGCGAACTGCCGTGTGTGGACTCATCAATGCTACTACCTTTATCTTTTTTTTTAAATTAAAGTAGCTGTGTAAGCTACGTGGCCAGTTGACTTTGATCGACCGGCTGTGGTTGGCTGGCTGTGAACAATGTGAACTGAGGCCGTAGGAAACGCAGGTAAAAGGCAAGTGGTCAGGGGAACAAACTGAACCATCCCTTTTGCTGACTCCCTATTGCCCTCTCTGAGAGGGCACATAAGACCGCATGGCCAAAGCTTGGCTGTGTCTGGAGTGGCACTGTCTTCATCTGTCTGTGGACATGGGTGGTTGGGTCTGTGGAGTGTGCTCGACAGCTGGAGGTGGTGTTTTTTGCCGGTGGGCTCTGCAGTCATGAAATACGGGCTGGTACACCCATGGGGATGCTACTTTAAGGCTGTTATGTGTTGCATCCTGTAGTCTGATTTACCTCTGTTCAGGAGCAGTTATGTCCCTTGATATCTTCATGGAGTGCCTGCGCGTGCCTGTACCCATCGTCAACACAGCGCAGGCCTCCAAGGGTGGTACAGGACTGCTCTAAAGGCAGGTGAAGACAGTGCTTCTCTGGGTCCTCCCCAACACCTTCGGGGAACAAACTGAACCATCCCTATTGCTGACGTACGCAATCTAAATCATTTCCCTGTCTGCCCTCTCTCTTCTCTCCGTCTCTCTCTCTCTTTCTCAGTCTCTCCTCCCTCTCGCTCTCTCCCTCTCTCATCTCTCTCTATGTATGTATGTAATTGTATGTATGTATGTATGTAAGGTAGTATTGGTGTGTGTGTGTGTGTGTGTGTGTTGTGTGTTGTGTGTGTGTGACTTTGTGTGTGTGTGGTGTGTGTGTGTGCGTGTGTGTGTGTGTGTGTGTGTGTGTGTGTGTGTGTGTGTGTGTGTGTGTGTGTGTGTGTGTGGCGTGCAGTGTGTGTGTGTGTGTGTGTGTGTGTGTGTTTGGTGTGTGTGTGTGTGTGCGCGCGCGCGCGCGTGCGCGTGTGTGTACACCGGCAGATACGCTGGGACGTGGGCGAACACACACATGCACGTCCACAAGGGTGCATGCATCGCTCATACACATTCTTGCACACTTTTCAAATACGCACGTACGTACCTATCGCCATCACACACACACACACACACACACACACACACACACACACACACACACACACACACCACACACACACTTGGAGACAGACAGACAGACAGACAGACAGACAGACAGACAGAAAGGGGACATAATCGACATCCACACACATAACGGCCCTGTACGAAGTAGACTTTCGACACATGTGTTTGTTATAAGAAGGCTCAACCCTAAGTAAAGGGCAGAGAAATGGGTCAACAGTTTTTTTACTGTTGATAAGAGAAAAATCATCATCATAGTACCATTATCAGGATACCCTAAATTAGTCACAATAGTAGCCTACAGTGCGCGCGTGAGCGCTTGCGTGCGTGCGTACGTGTGAACAAGCGTGCGTGCGCGCGCGCGCGCGTGTGTGTGTGTGTGTGTGTGTGTGTGTGTGTGTGTGTGTGTGTGCGCGCGCGCGCGCGCGCGCGCGCGAGCGCCCCCAGCGCCCCATGTGTGTGTGTGTGTGTGTGTGTGTGTGTGTGTGTGTGTGTGTGTGTGTGTGCTTAGACTTAAGCAATGTCATGACAGACCTCTGTCAAGGCTGCTTTCACTGCTAAAGTCGACGAACGAGTGCATCAAAACACGATTGGTTAATGATAATCGAGAGTAAATCTCCGAGCGGACTGAAGAAAAGACTAACATAAGATTTCTTTTTTTAACGTGATAAATCAGAGAGAATGAATGAATGAATGAATACTTTAATGAATTCAGGCCTTGGCCCATTTCATGGGTTGACATATCACACAAAGTGGATTCAACTTACAATACAAAGGGAGGGGGGGAGGGGGAGGGCGGGAGAGTGGGAGGGGGAGGGCGGGAGAGAGTGGGAGGGGGAAGGGACGAGGGGGTGAAGGGGAGGGGGATTACAATGTTCAAGGCACAAAAATCAATCCAAAAAATACTGAAGAGAGAAAAAAAGTTTACGGTTGTATTCCGAGCGAATACGGATTGTCGAATCTCCAAACATTTTAAAGATATACCAAGATAGTTGCCTTATCTTAACTTCGCTCTGAGTTGACATTAACTGAGAAAACTGTCTCCATTCATTACAGGGCGCTATGTTCCTCATATGTACATGTCTAATACTATCGTATTGTTTACAACGAAACAAAAAAAATGTGTTTCGTTCTCGATTTCACCAGACAGAAAGGGCAGAAGTTATCAACAGTCACATCAGGTCTTACATATCTATTACTATGTACTTTCAAAGAAGTAATGCCCAGTCGGAATCTAATTAAAGCGTCTCTGAAACATTTCTGTTTAATACAACCCAAATATACTTCAGGGGACAGGTCAGATTTGAAGTCTCTGTAGAGTGCGTAACGATCACTGGTGGTCAGATTGTGTTCCCAATCTTGACAATTCATATCAAGGAGTCTCTGTTTAAGACACTACAAAATTGATTCACATCACCCACTCCCTGAGCAAGCCATACAAATCCGAATCCAGTTCTGTTCAGTAAAAACCTCAATTCTGATACCCAGTTCCGTTTGCCGTTTTCGTCTAAATTCATAAGCATCCTGTAGGCCTGCTTTGGTAAGCGCTTGTCGTTCATATTTAACAATCTGAACCAGAATTTCAAAGCTTTCATAAAACCATTAATAATGAGGGGGTGTCTGCCGAGCTCACCGTAAACCATTAGGTTAGGTGTACGGAGGGCCACGTTAAGGAATCTTTTACAAGCAAACAAATGAATTTTTTCGGTTGGGTCATCCTTTATCAAGATACTCCAAATCTCAGCAGTGTAAGACAAAACCGGTTGAATCATGGTATCAAAAATTTTAAAGAAAGTATTTCTTGTCATTTGATTGAGAGAGCTGTGAGCTTTCAGAACCTCAAAAAGGACTTTTTACCTTTGACTGCGAGTTGCTTTACACTGCTACACATATTCATAGAAGTGGTAAAGGTAAAGCCCTAAATACACATAACTATTTACAACTTCAACGTTAGTACCGTTGATAAACCATTTCTCATGTCTTCCCAGATACCCTCCCTTCCTGAAAACCATGATCTTGCTTTTGTCAATATTTACAGTTAATCCGAGATTGGTGCACATGTTACTTACACAATCAAGCTGGCGCTGTAAGCCACTAGGCGAGCATGACAGTAATGCTAGTCATCGGCAAACAGTAAAATGAAAAGTTCAACAAAAATCTCTGGTAGTAGCTGGATGCCATGTTTGCCAAATTCAGTAACATATTCAGCAAGCTCATTTATGATTATAGCAAAAAAGAGTTGGACTAAGGACACAACCTTGGCGCAAGCCTTGGGGGCATTCAAAAGCTTCGGTGAGCTCATTATCAACTCTAACACGTGCAACCACTTTGCAATAAATTGCCTTGATTGCATTCAAAAATTTGAATGATACACCTGCCTTGTATAGTGACCCTAGCAGAATGTCACGCTTGATTGTATCAAACGCTTTTCGTAGATCGATAAAAGCGACATAAAGCTTACCACCTTGTCTAAGACAAGTACTTCTGCGTTACAGCATACAACGTAAATACGTGATCCGAGGTCGAATAACCCCGTTTAAAACCTGACTGTTTTCTCTCCGATTTTTCCATTCGTTTCCAGCCAGCTGTACAGTCTTTATATGAGAATAGAAGTGTAGCATTTGCCAAGTAAGCTCAGAAGCGATATCCCTCTATAATTGTCAGTGACACGAGGATTACCTTTTTTTAAAAAATGGGGACAATTACAGCACTTGACCACATTTCAGGATACTGTCCTTCATCAAAAATAGCGTTGAAATATTCGGTCAAAAAGTGAACAACATGGTTTCCTGCCGCTTTTAACATTTCAGCTAAAACTTCATCTTCGCCACTTGACTTACCGTTTTTTTTTTAAAGAGTATATAGCTCTTTGTACCTCCTCAATGGAGATTTTGTTGTCTAGTGAGTCAATCCGTACGTGGGCATTTATAGGTAACAGATTAGAGTTGCTCACTTGGCTAGCTAGATTAGACTGAAACACTTTCATAAAATGGTTCTGCCATTCTTTCAGCGAGATGCTATTTGGGGCGGTCTGCTTTCTAGATAGACCAGTGCATGCCTTTAACTCTTTCCAAAACATTTTAGGATTGTGCAAGGTATTCGCGAGAAGCAGGGTTTTGTCCGCCTTAAATCGTTTACATTTATGTTCCAAAAGTGATTTGTACTCTTTACGTGCTTTAACGTATGTATGCCTGTCACCTGTGTCACGTGTGTGCGCTTAAATGTACGAAGTTTTGATCTGGTTTCCTTACGAGTAAAAAAGCAGTCCTTATCAAACCAAGTCTCCTTGTGAAGGGACCGCCTAGTTTAACTTTCTTTCTCATACAAACGCTTGAACTGGTCAAACAGTCAACAAAAACCTGAAGCGCCAAGTTTACATCCACATTAATCAAAGTAACAGCACTATTCAATCTTGCTTGGATATCAGCGCTAAGAAAGCATCTGAGGAACGTATCGTTTTCCTCCATGTTCCACACATACTTTTCAACCCACTGAGCACTGGCGCAGCGATCACTTCTCGAGTAGATGGCAATGACACTTTAAGAATCAGAGACACGGGCAAGTGATCGGATTCTACACAAACAGTTTCAACTGTCAATGAATCTAGAACATTTTCATTACATAAGTCATTAGACAATACAAAATAGTCAATTGTACTTGATCCTGTTGAAGACACATAAGTGAAACTGTCGTCAAAACAAAAACGGTTAGCACCATTAAGAATTGAACATTGCATGACGTCACATATGCTAAGCAATTGCAAACCAAAATGATTGAATTCAAGATCTTGTGAAGTTCTTTCTAGGTAGACATTTTCAACACCACTCGTCGTCCAGTTTGAGTTTAGTTCACGGCTGTTGCCTTCACCTGTTCGGGCATTAGAATCGCCACATAACAAAACATAGAAATCTGATCTTTTCTCCAGCAGCACTGCTAAACAGTGTTCGATTAAATCAATACCAATGCCCATATCAGAGTGGGCGTATGCTGGAGAGTCCCGAGGAGGAATATAGTAGAAAATACACATAACTGGTTTATCAGCAGTAAAAAAAAAATTGCTGATTTTTCTAACACAACAAAAAATGTCTAGGTTCACATTGATGGGTTTGAAATAATTAGCGAAACCGTTACGTACCAGAACCATCACTCCTCCACTTTTCCTACCTTGTCTACTAAGTTTCTTTGCCGGAGCTGAAAACAACACAAAATCTTTCATAACATTCATTTCAAAACTTTCATCTACAAAGGTTTCTGTCAAGCATATTATATCAGCAGAGTTAAAAAACTGGTAAATTCGTGGTTACTTAATTTATTTGCTATTCCCCCCAACATTATAATTCAATAAACTTAAAAGGAGTAGGTGCACTACGGACATGTGAATGTGAACGTGTGTGTGTGTCGTCAACACTGGGCTGGCCATCCCGTCAGGCATCAAGGGTGACAGATGCCCGCGGGAGACTGGAAACGTAGTTGTTGCTGTCTGAATTTGCCCCACGCGTGACCGCACCCTGCAAGCGGACAGGGTCCGCTTCGTCACAGGAACTCGGTAGCTGACCCCTCGCTCTAGGGAGCTTCTCTGCGTCTTCAAGCTGTCTGGTGCCACAGGGGTAGTCACGCGTGACAACCTCTGCACCGGCACAGTGCAGAGTATCGGCGACGGTGCCTCTGCCTGGCCCCACATCAGTGGTGATTTGGTCAGCACACTGTTGCAGTTGACGGCTGCCACCACCGCCGACCTCGAGAGGCCCTCGAGCAGTAGCAGCTGCGCTGATTGAAGCTGGCTGAAGATCAGGGAAGTCGCCGCTGTGTGTCGTATCGCTGGTAGAGTTGTCATGGTCTGATCGATGAGGTGGGGGTGTACCGGTGACCTCGGAGTCACCCTGAGAGGGGGCAGGCTCTTAATGTCATCGTCGGCCTGCAGTCCAGAGTTGCTGTAGAACTCACGGATGAGTTCCGTCTCCTTCTGCATGTTCCAGTCCCAATCCCCGTCGTACTTGTCCTTGAGGAAGGCTGCCAGACACTCCCCAATGGCCCCAGGTTCTGCGATATCTTGTACGGGTTCCGCTTCAGAGTAGCTGGATCTAGGGCGTGGTTGTGGATCAACAACCCCAGCAGCAGCAATGATCTTGCCTCGTCTTAGGTAGCCACGTTGGTTGTTCTCCCACAAAGACTTCAGCTGGTCGCGTTGCTGTGGAGTATAGTCAGGCCCAATCTTAACCCCATCTTTCTCCATCCTTTTTCTTGCCTCTTTGTTCTTCATCACCCTCATCGTGTGACTAAATCTTCGGAAGCGGACGATGACGGGTCTACAGCGGGAACCACTTGGTCTGCCAACACGGTAAGCTTCGTCAACGTCATCAATCTTGAAACAAGGGGAGTCAAAGAGATTGTTCAAGGTCTGGACCGCTAAAGAAACCAGCGAATCAAGAGATTCCGTGTTATCTTCTTTGATGCCAGATATTTTAACGTTTTTTCGCCGTTCGTTAGCCTGGAGCTGGTCCACTTTCTGTTGGAGGGTCTGCACACGCTGATCACAGTCTTTCACCTTTCTGATCAAACAGTCAATATTTTTGCTGTTGTTCTTGACATACATATTGAGAGAGGACAACGAACTCATTATAGTCGACATGTCTTGCGATGTGGCGTGGTGTGAACTGGCAGTCTGTTTCTTCAGCTCATTCATTCCACTCACCACAGTCTGTATCTGCTGAGAGAGTTGATCCAGTTTCTGGTCGATGTCCTGGGGCCCAGGGTTCACTTCGATATCTCCCGACTGCAGTAGTATCAGGCCCAGCGTCAGGAACAACAGCACCATGTCAGTAGGGCGGACATAAATGGGAATCTTCAGTGATGTACGCCGTAGCATTTTTGCTCGTTTGGCCCGTTTCGCCATAAACCCAATGAAAACAGGTAAGAAAATACCAGTAGCAGATCTTTGTTGCTCAGCGCTAACTGGCATTTTTCAAAAGGAAAGAAAACTTGATAAGAAAAGGTGTGTAAAACGGAGTTACTTCGGGATGCGCGAAAAGGAATCTTACATACGGCGAGAACGTTGTAACAGCTTCTCTGTTCAGTGAGCTGAGCTCTCTGTTCACGTCCTTCCTCGACGACGGTTGCAAGTCAAGTGATAAATCAGAGAGAGAGAGAGAGAGAGAGAGAGAGAGAGAGAGAGAAAGGACGACAGAAAGAAACAAAACACAATAGATCGTATATGATGTACAATGATATCCCATTTTTGTTCTATATCTGCACGAGAAGAAGAAAAATAAAGGCCAGCGCTCATACAATCTTTGTCAAAATAAAGCGACCATATAATTGTGAAGCGCGCTGGGTCGTGTTGTTACCTTTCACGTTCAATAAAACCGGCGTCACCATGTGGGAGAGGGGGAAAGGTGTGTGTGTGTGTGTGTGTGTGTGTGTGTGTGTGTGACACGTTCGGACCAATATCTCTATATCGTTCAAAATTGCCACTTCAAATTAACGAGCGCAGACAAACCATAAAGATCTCATCATAAATTGAATGACTCACGAAACAGGATGACCACGGGTCAAGCGATAAACTTGTTTTGTCCAAAGAAAAAGTGCGCGATGACACATTTCACGAATACCAGTGCATTTGATCACAACGAATAGACGACATAGAACAAAAAATGAGAAATTGTTGTACATTTTTGATGTTGAGCGGTATACAGACAAAGCTGGAGACGCCGAAAACAAAGCGAATTTTCACATGGAGACGTCACTACAAGACGTGATTTTGTTGATTATTCAAAGCTTACAAACGCTTCAATAGAAAATGTACAAGTACAAGAAGTGGGGAAAATACTGTATGGCATGATAAAATTGTTGTTGTCGCATTTAACGCAATAAACGCTGCGTGGATTCGAACCAACATCTTCAGGACGGTCGGGTGTCTCAAGGACAAATTATCTTAGCCACTTAACTAATAGACACATGTAGTAGTCCAAGCTGGAATGTTTAGGCCGTAATGTGATGAATGGCATTCTTAAATGAGACAGGGAATAGATAAACAGTAAGTAATGAACAAGTAGGGTAACTCTAGCTCGCAAGATAAAATTACACACCCATAAAAGAGCATTTAAAAGACCATTCATTTTGGGTTTATGGGCGTGTAAGTATTCCATCATAGGAGAAAGAGTTACACAATTTGTTCATTATTTACCGTAGCATGATGATCCCTTTTGTTTCTTCTATACCAGATCCAGCTGAACTCTTTTCCAAACAGCTCGGCCATTGCTCTGAGGGCTTTCCTTCTCTCCCTTCGAGAAGTCGAGATCTGTCTAATGAGATCATACGCAGACGTCCCATGCTCTTTCGATAAATTGTTAATAGCAAGATGTGTAAAATTCTTGTTCCTTCCCGGACTTCAGCTTCTCTCTCTCTCTCTCCTCTCTCTCATCTCTCTCTCTCTCTCTTCTCTCTCTCTCTCTCTCTCTCTCTCTCTCTCTCTCTCTCTCTCTCTCTCTCTCACACACACACACACACACACACACACACACAATATATATATATATATATATATATATATATATATATATAAGTTTAAAAATGTGATTAAAAAAGAGATTAAATCACATTTTTAAACTTATCTTTTTAAACTTAAGCTTTGATCGCTTCTGTGTTCAGCGCAAGAAAGAAGGCGTTGAATGCCTTCTTTCTTGCGCTGAACACAGAAGCGATCAAAGCTAAGTGCATTTTCGTTATTTGTTTCATGATTGTTGCACCTGAAGAAGACCTAAGCGGTCGAAACGCGTTGTGGTTTGTCTTGTGACTCGTTTGTCCACGTTTCTCTGGGCGGTTCGCTGACATTTATTTAAGATTTGTTTAGATTTCCGCCTGCAGGTCGTTTCACTTTGCAACTAGATATACAAAAATGCTCAAGCCAACCTAAGAAGCCCGAGAGACATCAATGAATCTGATTCTAGTATCAGAGCGAGACACAATTTGGATTTTAACAAGAGGTGGACGAAATTAGACGGCACCACGCACTGTCTTGATTGTAGACTGGAGAATTCAGGAGGTGATCCAGCATGTTAAGAAAAAAAGAAAGCACACAAGCCAGCGCACGCGGATTTTGCTGTGTAAATGACGTCAAGATCTGTGAGACGAGGAGAAAACAAAAAGACGTCATAACCAAGAAGCATGATCTGGAACTGATGGCAAAGTTTCAGTAGGCCCTAGTGGTTACAAACCACACAAGTAGTCAGCGGATACAAAACGATGCAGTCACCTCAACATCAGGTGGAGACGAGAGCGATTCTTCTATCCGCCGGACAGGTAACACGACGTCTGTCCAGCCACATGCGAAGAAAACGCTAACGACCTGGGACAAACTACAGCAAAGCAACAACGTTGGTGCAGAAACTGACCTTCAGAGACCCCTGCTATCCTGGTAGAGCGCTCCTGGCACGTTAGACAGTCCTGAATGGGACTATAGCCAACAGCGCCAGACCACCATCACCTCAAGGCCACGGGTAAAAAGATGAAGACCTTCCCGCACAAGACGTCCTGCACAAGACGCAAAATGAAAGACCTAGAAGAAACTTCTTCTTCTTGTTCTTTTTTTCTTTAAACATCCACCATCATCACGTTGATGGTTCTGTTGTGTACAGAACTGGTTTTCCACTAACTAGGTAGTTGGTATGTAGAACTGGCAGTAAGGGGACTTGTAGGGTGGGGTGGTGGTGGGGGAGGGGGGCGCTAGCTGGTCAGATTCGGGATTTGAAGCACTCCACCGAGGTTGAGGAGATAACCTTGGGAGGCAGACTGTTCCAGTTCCTGGCAGTGACTCAGAAAGTGAAGTCTATGCAATGGAGAACAAGAAACATGTGAATAAAATCAAAGCAAGTTTATTCAAAAATGAAAACCAAGTGAGATTTCTCCTGGACACCGGGGAGTCAACAAATGCAGTATTTTGGATCAATACAAGGATGTTTGTTTTTTTTATGGAGAAGTTGGACAGTTTGAAAGAAAACTCCATCTTCAGACAGACAAAGAGTCAACTCCAGTCAAAATGCCCTGCAGAAAATGGCCACTCTCTCAGTGAAGAAAAAAGTGAAAGATGAACTGGAAAGACTGGAAATGGAAGTTGTCAGCGAAGTAGATACTCAAACAGACAGGATCAATAGTGTAGTGGTAGCAATGAAACCCAAATTGGAAAATAAGGTTATGCATTGATCCTAAGCCTTTGAACAAAGCGCTCAAAAGAAATGATTATCCGACTCCAACACTGGACGATTTTCTTCCGAAACTAAAAAAAGCCAAGCACTTCTCACACTTTGACCTGAAGAATGGGTTTTGGCATGTTAAACTGGATGAGAGGAGTAGCTACTTGACAACATTTGAAACCATATTTGAAAAATACAAGTGGAACAAAATGCCATTTGGGATATCTGTGGCACCGAAAGAATTCCAGAGAAGGATTGAGCAAGAACTAACTGATCTACCAGGCGTGGTAGCTGTTAGCTGGCCATGATGATATCATACTTTGGGGGAAAGGTGATTCTGATCACAAAGGAGGAAAGAATCACGATGAGCGTGAGAAGCTGCTGCTGCAAAGATGCCGCAAAAAAAAGGATATAAAGCTGAACATAGAAAAAGTAGAACTGAAGCAAACAGAAGTCACTTACCTTGGACACATTCTTACAAGAGGACTCAAACCAGATCCAAAAAAGTTTCCATCAGTTTAACAGCTACCAACTCTAGAATCAAAGCAGGATGTGCAAAGATTGCTGGGAGTTTTTTGTGCTATCTCCAAAAGTTCGCTCCACATCGGTCCCCAAGAAGCAGCCCTGATGAGAGAACTACTGAGAAAAAAGAAGTTCATTTCAAATAGGATCCTGATGTGCATGGGACGTCACTAGAAAAAGTGAAGAGCACCCTGTCCAAACCACCTGTTCTGCGCTTCTTTGATCAAACTGAGAAAACTCAAATCACTCTTCAGTGTGATGCATCAGCTTATGGTTTAGGCGCGTGTCTTACGCGGAATGGACAGCCAATACAATACGTGTCTCAAACTTTATCTGAAACCGAAAAAACTAGACCCAAAATTGAAAAAGAAATGTTGGCGATAGTTTTCTGTCTTGACAGATTTGAAAGATACATGTTTAGACACAAAGTCACCGTGAAGTCTGACCACAAATCATGGAGGTGATCCACAAAAAGAGTGTGCTCTCAGCTCCAAAGATAATTCAAAGAATGCTGCTACACACCCAGAAGTATGACTATGAAGTGGTCTACAAAAAAGGAACTGAGATGTATCTGGCATATAGTGACAGAGCTGTGTGAGTGTGGGAACCTGAAGAACAAATGGGCCACACAGAATTGATTTTCTGCACATGAGCTTTAAGACATAGATATTTGTCTAATATCACGAATAGTGGATAGACGTTAAATGAAAGACACACATAGATATTACACAGGAGCTATCTGACCACAAATCATGGAGGTGATCCACAAAAAGAGTGTGCTCTCAGCTCCAAAGATAATTCAAAGAATGCTGCTACACACCCAGAAGTATGACTATGAAGTGGTCTACAAAAAAGGAACTGAGATGTATCTGGCATATAGTGACAGAGCTGTGAGTGGGAAACCTGAAGAACAAATGGGGCCACACAGAATTGATTTTCTGCACATGAGCTTTAAGACATAGATATTTGTCTAATATCACGAATAGTGGATAGACGTTAAATGAAAGACACACATAGATATTACACAGGAGCTATCAGTCTGTGAGACAACCATGTCAAACCTGCAAAAAGCAACAAAGGCAAATGAAGATATAAACCCTGTTGATGGAAATCATACTGGAAGGATGGCCCAAAGAAAATATAAGTTCCATCAGAAAACATGCAAGCATTTGTCCCGTTCCAAGATGAACTGTCAGTACAAAACGGTGTGATTTTCAAGGCATAGTGGTTATACCCAAAGAAATAAGGCATCATTTTCTTACAGAAAATGCACGCAAGTCATGCTGGTATTCAGGGATGTATTAGACGAGGAAGAAAAGTTACATATTGGCCTGGAATGAATTTTGATATTGTGAGTTCCGTCAAATATTGTCAAACATGCCAAGAGTTCTGCTGGCGTCAACAAAAAGAACCACTCATCAGCAGTTAAATACCTGAGTTGCCATGGCAGTATCTGGCTGCCGAATTGTTTGAATGCAAAAAGAAAAGTTATTTGGTAATGGTTGACTACTACTCTGACTTCTTTGAATTTGATGTTCTTACCGCCAAAGACAGTGATGAAGTCATCAAGAGATGAAAGCCCATTTCGCAAGACATGAAATCCCAGAGAGACTGACCACTGATAATGGGCCACCATTCAGCTCTAAGGAATTTGAGAAATTTTCTCAGATTTATGGATATGAACACGTGATGAGTTCGCCCCATTATCCACAGTCAAATGGAAAGCTGAAAATACAGTCATAATTATGAGGAACATGATTCAGAAATGTCACCAAAGCAGTGAGGATGGATATTTGGCCTTAGTGGAGCTGTGAAATACTCCATCAGAAATACTGGGAAGTTCACCTGCATAGAGACTGTTCTCGAGATGAACAAGAACACAGCTGCCTACAGCCAGATCCGTGTTGAAGCCTACAGTGAAGCAAGCCACAGATGGACTTCAAGTTAGAAAGACAAAACAGGCAAGATACTACAACCGTGGAGCTGTAGAACTGACTGAGCTGAATCCTGGACAATTTGTACGGTTCAGGCCACCTGGCTCCAAAAGATGGGTAAAGGCTCAGGGTGAACGGTAAGGGGCCAGGTCACACAACATACGAACTGAAGACGGACTCAGATTCCGGCAAAATCGACGTGACATTCGAGAAACAAGTGAGAACTACAATCCAGTATTTCAGCCACTACAAGGCAACAAAAGAACAGCCACATTCTATCCCACCAACAGAACGACTGATTTGTGTCAATCAAACGGAAAAATCAGATCAAATGGTGCAGTAGCAGATGGGGAACAGTCAAGACAGAGAATCTACAAACCTTACAGACAGTTTACTCCAGGAGGAGCGGATGCTACAATGAACAGAGAAATAAATTCAACTTCAAGAAACAGTTAAGGAATTCCAGAACCAGCTGGGGCGCAAGCTGATCACCAAAATGACCAGGAACCGGACAGGAACTCTCTTCTTGATCAAGAGAACTCTGTTGAACAAACACCACCACAGCAGTTAGAACCAAGACACACTCGATTTGGTCGCAGTCTGAAAACACCTGCCTACCTGAAAGACTACGTTTAGAAGAATCAAAAACAAGTGTTGAATACGTGTTGAAGCAACTCATCTTGTGTTTTTGTTGGTGTTGGTATATAATCCTGTAATCCAGGGCACTCCAATTTTTTGTGTTGAAAGTTAGTGCATCTTTAAGAATACCAGCTAATGTTTTAGTTTTTTTTTTAAAGTTAAAATGTTTGATTGTAAAGGCAGGGAGATGTGACGTCATTGGGTTTCGTCTGCTTGTGACAACTTGACAAGAGTGACTTCCCTTGGAATGGCTGATGTAAAGAATCTTAAGGTCTACGAATCGGCTGGACAATCGAACCTTCCTGTGCGGACAGCCCACTTGAAAACGAAACAGGAAGAAGGATACTTCCTGTAGTTCGTTTTGCAGGCAGGGAGGAGGTACGTCTCCCTGTGTGACTGCCTTGTAGACCGTGCTGGGGGGTTTGGTGTGGGCCTGAATTGGATGTTGATGCTGACCTCTTCACGATGGTATTTGATGAAGGTGGTCAGCCTTGCTGCTCTTATTCTGTCTGCTGGGGTGGACCACTGTAGATGTGTCAGCATGGAATCGACATTTGAGGTGTGACAGTAGCGGTCACAACTCATCTAGCTGCATGGCGCTGGACTTTTTCTATGTTGTCGATGTTTCTGGCAGTGTAGGGGTCCCAGATAGGTGAGACGTATTCTAGAGTGGGGCGAACTAGGGCTTTGTAGGCTGTTTTCCTTGATGTTGATGGATCCCACTCTCAGGTTTCGCCTGAGAAACCCTAGGGTCTTGTTTTTGCCTGCTTGTTGTGTTGGAAATGTGGGTGACCCAGCTGAGGTCTTGGGAGATGGTGACCCCCAGTACTTTGTCTCTTCTACTATTTTGAGGTTTTGGCCATGGAGATGATACGTGCCAGTCAGTGTATTTCTCTTCCTCAGACATGGAGGGCTTGGCACTTGTCTGGGTGGAAAGACATCTTCCCTCTTCCAGTAGCCACACCGCCACTGAAGAAGACGGACGGAGGTCTGTCGAAAACTCCAAGTAAGTGCTATTCATAGCTGAGTGACCTGTCTAAATCCGGTAGTCGTTATCTTCCGTTTTGTTTCCCAGTCTGCTACGTGGTCCAGGTCCTGTTGTAACTCCCTTTGGTCTTGGGGGGAAGTTATAGTTCTGTGGCAGAGAGTGTTGTCTGCAAAGAGCCGTGTTGTTGAGGAGGGTTGTTTCAGGGAGGTCGTTAATGTAGAGAAATTGGGCTGGGCCCAGGACTGATCCCTGGGGGACTCCTGACTCTACGGCTTTTGAGGAAGCTCCATCAACAACGACCACCTGCTGCTGGTTTCCCAGGAAGTTCTTGATCCATTTGTAGACCTGGCCAGTGATCACATAATGTCGGAGCTTGTGGATTAGAAGAGAATGGTAGACTGTCACACTGTCACTCTTGCACACAAGCATTCATGACATCATTTACTCCATACGCACACGCAATTCCTCCAGTCAACCAAAAGGCGCACTACATGTTTTTTTTATCCTCCCCCCCTCTCCTCCGGGGAAAACACTTTACTCAATGAATCGAACAATTAATAAACAAATTCTATACATGTCTCTCTCTCTCTCTCTCTCTCTCTCTCTCTCTCTCTCTCTCTCTCTCTCTCTCTCTCTCTCTCTCTCTCTCTCTCCACACTGAGAGAAAAATCAAGTTACGAATTGATATCAATAAATTCTTACAAGATTCCTCCTCTTGCCGGAGAAAGAATACCCACATCCTCCAAGAATATAAAGTCATGGCCTTTTACATAACATTGGCCCAAGATCCAGACCAGGAGAATAAATCATTCATGCATTCATGATGCCATACCTGCATCAGAGAAAGCACTCGCCCCATACTGTCATGATGCCCTGTCCGCATCAGAAAACGTGCTGGCCCCTTGAACTCTCGAGTCACTGGGGAAACGACGAGATCCGACTCCTCTACCCAGAATCTTCAATTGCTGGGGCTGAACTATCGGTGTGTTCCCCACACCATGGCCATCGTTAAACAGCACTTAAGAAACGGATGGCGTCGCATCATCAGGGGAGGAATAGCTAGCTGACGGGTGAAGGGAAGGGTGAAGGGCTGAAACACGAATAAGGTTCGTGTAAGTAACCTGCTTCCCAATTTAACATATGAATTCTTTCTTTCTCTTTTCTTAAGGTTTTCCCCAGTACCTTTCCCCAACTATCTATGGCTCACCTGGTAATGACTGGTCAGCGGTGAGGACCCCTTGACCAACGTCCTGACAGGTTCTTGTCTTTAGGCCATCTCCTGTGTGCTAAAACTAATTCTTTCTTCCCTCCCTCCTCCTAGTGAGTGCATACTCAGTGTTCAAAACTCATGACCAGCACCTTACCAGCCCTTGTTAAACTGTCTCTCAGTGGTCGTTTTCACCCAATGACCACCCTTGTTTATTTTAATGAGTGATCCTCACAATTATTGGGGACGCCCGCCCACTACACTAGTCAAGCCACATGAATATTCTTCCTTTTTAGTTGTGGCATAAGGGAAATGATTCATATCACTAGACTATATATGATTGAGTGTCACATGCCTTGATGTGAGGCTACGTCACATGACATAGACCTTGTCAAAGGCTTTGGAGAAATCCATCACTAAGACGTCTGACTGTTTCCCTTCTCCATATTGTAGGATAGCTCATCCGCAAGCCCCAGCAGTTGACTTTCACAAGACCTGCCTCTCCAGAAACCGTGCTGATCCTCGCGCACGGATATTGATGCGTCTGCAAATCCCATGATTGTACTTACCACAATGTGCTCTAGGATTTTGCACGGGACACTCGTGAGGGAGACGGGGCGATCGTATTCAGGCCTGTATCCTCCCCCTTCTTGAACACAGGAGAGACGTTTGTTCTTTTCCAGTCCTTTGGAACAATGCCTGTGTTTATGGAGGACTGGAAGAAGAGAAGCGTCAGAGCTGGGGCAATTTCATCAGCAATTTCCTTCTGGAGGCGAGGGGTGATTTCGTCTGGGTCCAGGGATTTTGCTCGGATTTAGGCCTTTTAGCAGCTTTCTGACTCCTGCTACTGAGACGTGGATGTGGTCACATGTAGGTCCTTCAGTCTCTGGGCTCATGCCAGTCCAGGTCTCAAATTCCTCTGGTGAGCAGGATAGTTTGCTGCTGAACGCAGACTGAAACTGTGCATTCAGTATTTCTGCCTTATCCTTTGCTTCTGTTACTAGCTTACCAGCTTCTTTCAATGGTAAGACACTGGCTGCTTCCGTGAACGGCTTTATACATGTCCAGAATGATTTTTCGTTCTAGGCTTTGTTTTTTGGCTGTCAGAGATCAGGTTTTCAGTGTAGGACCAGTAGTCTCTTCAGAGTCTGTGCTGAACTTGGTGTTTGAGTGCTCTGACTTCGGAGTGGATTTTTTCGTTTCCAGTCTTTTACCATCTTTTGTAGTCTGTCTGATGGAAGCGGCGAAAACAAAAGCGCCGCTTCCATCGGACAGACACTACACAAAACAGGCAGGCGATAGGAAATATCTGTATCGTCTCTCTCTCTCCTCTCTCTCTCTCTCTCTCTCTCTCTTCTCTCTTCTCTCTCTCTCTCTCTCTCTCTCTCTCTCTCTTAGCTCTCTCGCTCTCTCTCTCTCTCTCTCTCTCTCTCACACTGTCCTTTTTTCTTCAGTGTGATAGAGGACTATCAGCTCTCTTTTCTCCTCTCTCTTCTCTCTCTCTCTCTCTCTCTCTCTCTCTCTCTCTCACACACACACACACACACCACACACACACACACACATATTATGGAGTGAAATTGGATGGCAGAAAAGTGCCACGATTTGAGATACATTTTAGTGGTACCCATCCTGTTATTGTGTCTTTGATCTAGTTCCTCAGGATAACTTTTTTTTTTTTTTTTTTTTTAAGTTCTTGTTAATGACATTACAGATTATGATGTCAGGCGTTGTGCAGTATTCTTATGACGTCATTTCGTTACTCTGTCCAGTTGTCAAAGATCTAGTTGCAAAGTGAAACGACTGCAGGCGGAAATCTAAACAAATCTTAAATAAATGTCAGCGCCTTCTTTCTTGCGCTGAACACAGAAGCGATCAAAGCTAAGTGCATTTTTCGTTATTTTGTTTCATTTTTGTTGCACCTGAAGAAGACCTAAGAGGTCGAAACGCGTTGTGGTTTGTCTTGTGACTCGTATGTCCACGTTTCTCTAGGCGGTTCGCTGACATTTATTTAAGATCAGTTGTCAAAGATTGATATTACGTAGTTGTAATGTTTTTTGCTTTTCTCTTCTCTTGAAAAAGGCCACTAGGTCGAAAAATTTGTGAAATATGAAGAGCGGGATTGTGATTTTGTGTACTGTTTTCTTCCCTATAGAGGACTATTGCTTTCGTTTCATTAAGTGAAAGTTTCTTGATTTTCTGCGTATTTTCGAATAGACGGGACCGGATTTCATCCCAGTAACATTGTAGCATTTGTGGGGATGCGTTAACACTCATGAAATGGAAGTTTCTTGATTTTCATCCCATTTGGTGTATACATCCCCCAGTTTCAAAGTTCAATATTTCTGTTTCTTCCAATTATACTTTTTAAATAGTATTATCACACGCATAGAAACTCAGAAAGTGGCGTTAGATCAACGGCAGTGTGCAAAATCTTGAAATCAGTGTGATGAACAAAAATGTTGAGCTAAATGATTTTTCTGCTTGGTTTTTGTGTAAGCTGCAGGTTACATTGTTAGCTTTCTGAGTGTGTATCCTTCCACGTACTTCGTCTGTGTATATAACATGAAATTGTAAGTTAAATGCAGCATGTACAGTATTAAGGTTAAAGATGGCTGGTTTTGGGATCGCTTGGGAGTTAAAAGTAACGTACCAGATACACTATTGGGTACATCTGCTCTGATCACGTGACAGGCTATCTCTGAAGAAAGTGAAAGAAAAAAAACAACTAAAATATAAAAAAAAGCAGATTCATCCACCGAATACATATGTCAATCATAACTATATTTCAAGATTATTGATTTATATTTAACACTAAGTGAACACACACACACACACACACACACACACACACACACACACACACACACACACACACACACACACACACACACACACACATTCATACACATACACGCACAGGCGCGCGCGCGCGCTCGCGCGTGGGCGCGCGCACGCTCTGAACAAACAAACAGGCGAGAATTTGTAAACTACTTGTGGCCATATTAGTATAAGATACCACCAAAGGTACATCATATCTTTGAAATAATCATGGTGATGATGATGATGATGATGATGATATAATAATAATAATAATAATATAATAATATAGCAATAATAATAATGATACTAATGATAGTGAGAAAAAATAAGAGGAGGAAGAAGAAAAATAAACAGAGGCGCCGCCAAGAAAACACAATACGTTTGGCCTATTTGTCGTCTCATGACAATAGCAAGGACACAATGGCCAAGCCGTCATCACCAAATAGGCCTGTAGGGAAGTCCTCTGGGGACCTAATTTAACTGAGAAATGGAATGGCAAAACTCCATGAACGTCCCTCAAGGACGTATTGCAAACACACACACACACACACACACACACACACACACACACACACACACACACACACACACACATAGTTGTCGCATTTTATCAATTTGCCTTTTGTTTGTGGTAATACATGAACTATTTTCTAATGGCGACTTTGGGGAAAAAAAAACAAACAAACAAAACAAACAAACAAACAAAAAACCACAGAGACTACCGGTGATAGTAGCTTTTTTCTGTTTTCTACAGACTGCTGGTGATAAGACAAATGAGACTAAAAATAAGAAAAATATCGTCACCATCACTACCACCATCACCACCACTACCACACCACACAACCACCACCACCAACAACAACGACAACAGCAAACGAAAACAGCAAGGTCCTTGACCGTAACATTTCGTTTTTTCTACCGTTTGTTGGTAGTTATACAGAACAACAAAACAAACAACGTAGAGGAAGACGAAGGAGGCTTGGAAAAAGAAGAGTAAGAAGAAAAAGAAGAAGAAAAGCGAATAAAAACCATTATATCATACCTGGTGAGTGTGAGTCGGTTCGGAACAAAATGAGAAAATATCGGAGGATGAAACTGCAAAAGGTAAAAAAAAAAAAAAAAAAAAAAAAAACCGAGGATGGAGCACCCATACAAAAGAGTCAAAGATGCTCGGCGGGGGATGGGGGTGGGGCGGGACACGCACTTTCAGTCACCTAAAATGATGTGCCTATTTATTTATTTTCAAAATTTGAGATCAGTAACTGTGCTGTTTCAGTTATGTCCTTTGGTAACCACTCCCCCTCCTCCTCCCCCCCCCCCCCCCCCCCCAAAAAAAAAAAAAAACAAAAAAAACAACAACAACAACAAAAAAAAAACGCAATCGGGAAAATAAAAAACAATCAAACAAAAAAAAAAAAAACAACCAACCATAACACTAACAACTGCGCTTTAATTCTCTGCGGTTTATTTGTATTTACACAAGGTTTGCCCAGAAAAAGTGCAGAAAACACAAGCACTGACTTCAGACTATTACGTCATTCTGCATTCATCCCGTCACACATTTTTGGGGCATATTTTTCAATAATTCATTCAAAACGAACACGCTCGCGCACGCACGCACACATGCACCCACCCACGCACACACTCACGCACACACACCTTTTTGGGAAAAGAAAAAAATGTGCACAAAATGTTTCCACAGTACGGAAACAAAATCATCACTTCTCATTTTTAGAGGTAAAAAAATACTCGAAAACAAACAAACAAACACATCTGCCCCGTAGGCTACAATTTTTCTCATAACATAGCCGCAATAAAAAAAAAAACAGTGAGCTTGAATATCATCATGTGGTTTAAAAACATATGTCTTGCAATACGCAGTTAAATCCCCTCTTATTCAGCTGACTGAAGATTCCGTTAATCTGTTGATGGAAACATGATATCCATTTTTCTGCTGTATGTATCTGCCAGTACACATCAAGGCCTAATCGTCATGGTGTGTTGGCGCTAACACATTTCAGCTCCTTGTTGTTCGCTGAAGGTAACACTTCAACTCTCTGCCGAATGTTGGAAATAGCATAAAGTTCAATCCCATGTCGTTTTCTGGAAGAAGTCTCGAAACAGCTTTAGTGGGAAAAAAGAACACTAATTTGACAGTTTAGTTATTGGTAATTGTTCTCCTCCCACTCTCCACCCTCCCATGCCCGGCCAAACTCCAGCTTTGGT
>JADBJO010014206.1:0-20413 GCA_016801955.1 Conus betulinus | reverse complement strand
GTGGTGTGTGCTGTGTGTGTGTGTGTGTGTGGAGGTGTGTGTGAGATGTGTGTGTGTGTGTGTGTATGTGTGTGTGTGTGTGGGTGTGTGGTTTGTGTTGTGTGTGTGTGTGTGTGTGTGTGTGTGTGTGCCGCGGCGCGGGTCGCGCGTGCCTTCCTGCGCGTCCCTGGTGTGCCTCCGTGTATGTGACCTGTGTGTGTTTGTGTGAGGGTGTGTGTGTCGTGTGTGGTGAGTGTGTGAGGGGAGCGCGAGAGAGGAGAGAGGGAGAGAGAGAGGAGGGAGGGAGAGGGTGAGAAGGAGAGGAGGAGGAGAGAGGGAGAGGGAGAGAGGAGAGAGAGAGGAGAGGACGGAGGAGAGAGAGAGGGGGGAGAGGGAGAGAGAGGAGAGAGAGTCAGATAGGGAGAGAGAAGAAGAAGCGGGGGGAGGGGAGAGCGGAGATGAGGAGAGAGACGAGAGAGGAGAGACGAGAGTCAGAAGAGAGAGCGTTACCTGATCGCTGTGTTGCACGCCCTTACTCTTCGTTCACTACCTAACCCACAGACAAAAAAACTTGTCAATAGACCTGTCAATAGACAATCTGATCGAGTGTTTTAATCGAAAGCAACGTTCCGGTATGCGTGGCGACAAGTATCAGGTTTTTTATTTCCAGGGAGAGTAGAAGTTAATGAAGCTACCAGCCTTGATCATTTTCACACGACTGGTTCCATTTGTAACTTCACCATGACCTCACTGACCCCGTGGCCTTTGAACGTTTTGTTTGTATACGAAAACTGTTCACAAGAAAAATACCATAAATTTGAGATCCTTGATGATCGTGTATATATGCGAATTGGTTGCGCAAACTGGATGTCCATTCTTTTCTTCCCATCTCTTCACAAATATGTATGCTAATTTGAGACAATAGTCCCGAACTCCACTCTTCCTTACTACGTCTATTTTAGAGACAGAGAGAAAATTTTGAATCGTTGATACAAACAAGAAAAGCGCCGTTTTTTACATGGGTAAATGAAAAAAAAAAAGACTCGGAAGGATTCAGATTTCTCTCTGTCCCTCGCTCCCTCCCTCTCTCTCTCTCTCCCCTCCCCCCCTCTCCCTCTCTCTCTCTCTCTCTCTCTCTCTCTCTCTCTCTCTCTCTCTCTCTCTCTCTCTCTCTCTTCGTACGCGCGCATGTGTGTGTGTGTGTGTGTGTGTGTGTTGTGTGTGTGTGTGTGTGTGTGTGTGTGTGTGTGAGAGAGAGAGAGAGAGAGAGAGAGAGAGAGAGAGAGAGAGAGAGAGAGAGAGAGAGAGAGAGAGAGAGAGAGAGAGAGATGTACAATGTTTGTTGCTGATGTGGGCACGTCTTTTTCAAAATGTTCATTTAGATTATCTGTTGCAGCCCGAGTTTGCTTTCACCTTTCGTCAGCTCTCAGGGTAAGTCGCCGTTTTGTCGCCGGTCTTCCGGTTTGTCGCCAGCGACACAAGACGGCCGACACAGGGGACAAAGAGGCTGGAAGGACGACAGAACGGCGGTTCAGACTATAGCCGCCATTCATCGTCGATCCGCCGATGTGTGTGTCCGTTTGCTTTACGTTGATTTTCACGACCTTTGGAGGATATCCATTATATTTTGCGTTGCAGGCTATAGTGTACATGTTTCTTTTTGTTAATGTTAAGTGTGTTTAAGTTGAGCTAAACGAGACTTTGCTTTAGTAAGATTTAAGAAAAAGTGTATAAATATAGTGAACAATTTTCTTTCACCGTTTTAGGGCGAGTGACGTATAATTATTTTCACTATAGCCCTCCCTACAGATCTTTGAGTTGACCACCTCCATAGTGGTGAGGTTTTCTCCAACAGCTGTTGCTGCGTTATATGTTTCTTCAGTATGGATTACACAAAAGTTGTTGTACTTATTATAGGAAAACTTAGTGGAGACATGGACTGCAGCCTAAAGACAAATCCAGCACATTTGGTATGGATCAACGTTTCACAGTAAAGGGTTTTAACAAAATCCTCCCCAAACAAACGGAGCCGATTTCAATTAAACGTGGTGAAAATATGGAATGTAACGCACAGACGGAGGAAATTTTAATGGATTAGTACGGCGGGTTTAGATCTTCGGATGGCTCAGTAAGACATCAGCAAGATTACGCAAAAAGAAGCAATTTAACTAAACTTGATGGAGAGATTAGGCTTGTATCTGGCACAATAATGAATCCTTCAATTGTGTGTGGATCTGGACACACACACACACACACACACACACACACACACACACACACACACACACACACACACACAAAAAATGAAATGATGGTCATTGAGGTCTAAAGTGCCGACGTTTGAGTTTGTCACGTAGAAGACGAACAGTAAACAAAGAAAATATGTTTCTCAGTTTATAACTCAGTTCTGACGCAATAAGGTCGTTTTGTGTGACATCAATTTGTGTTTTTTGGAGTCAGAAAATCTCATAGGAATGCATTATACATATTCAGATTAGTTGAAAAATGTCATCGTTAAATTGTTTCCGATTCTCAAGGGAACGAACTGGTGAGAGTTACTGGGTTTGTCTCCTCCACCTGTTCGTGAAGTTTGTTTAAAATCTCTCGTTCTATTTAATGGATCCACTATATACCGTTGTGTCGGTCATCGCATCACAGACCTGTTCGTCCCTGTGATACTTTCAATCTTTTCACTGAGTTTCGTTACAATCAGTTTCGTGTTTTCTGGCAGACTCTTGCCAAACGGACACCAGATTCATCCCCGTATCTGCAGGTCTGATCTGCACAGAATTCATCATAAAAGTTCCGTCCTTGGCCTTCATTCCAAGTTTTCGTCAGATTTCCTTAAATCGACCCCTGTGGATTTTGCGTGATTATGCTGAGTGTACCCGAGATCTGCCCTACCTACACAACAGATCCTTCTCGAACTTTCTAGTTTCATACCACTGTCGTATAAAGCAAAATGTATACTTCAGCCATTCGACCCAGTGCTGCACTGAAGTTTTCTACGAAATTTCTTTACGATCCGTTTAGTAGATCTCATTTAAGTTTGGCTGAACCAATCTCTAGAAATGTAAACTAATGAAACATAATGATCAGTACTCACGATAGCATCGTCACTTTTACAATGCACAATTGTAATAACGTAATATTGAGATGATACATTTAATCAACGCCAAAGAATATTGACTTCTAAGAATTCCATTCAGTATTGCCCTTGAACACATGACTGCTATGTTTTGCACAGTATAATTCTATTTAATACCGATTATGTCATTGTTTTTGAAAAATACACATATATGGACAACAACTTGCCATTAACGCACTGGTGGTGAAAAAGGAGATCATTATGGTTTATAAACATTTCATCAGAAATCAAAACGCCATTCATAAAAATAACAGGTGTCAATCTGATTTCAGCAAGTACATACCTCTTCTCCTTTACATCTCAAATAATTGTTGTATTCCTCTAGGCATTGTCCTTGGTCCAGGCATTGTCCTTGAAACTATTTTATTTTTCGCAAAAGATATAAACGATCTACCTTATTCTTACAAGCTCTCTGTGTATTGTTTGGAGATGACCCTATCGATCATACCAGTCATTCTCAAGTCGAAGACACTGCTTATGTTTAGAAGGAACATTTTAAACAAAATCAGTCCCTCTCCACATCCCAAAAGGTAAATAGAAAAAAACACCTTTCATGTTCCTGCATTATTTCAACCATTACAGAGGTTACATGTATATGCTCGCGTTTAGCAGTTTGAACTGTTTGACAACGTTTGAACTGTCCTTTTTTGAGAAAGTTTCTAACAAGATCAACAAGATACACAAGTCTTAAATAAATGCTCACGTATATGTGTGTATGTCTTTTCAGTTAATGTTGTATGTGTATGTTAGGTGTGGGGTATATGGGCAAGCTTGAAATTCCTGTTTTGCGGATGTTTTTCTCGTTTGCTCTGTGTGCCCCGTTTTTACCTTGTGCTTAGTGAATCTGCGCAATATCGGCATTCCTTTAAAGTTATGGGTGTGTAATAAACTCACCTTGGAAGCAAACAGTCATCTTTTTCTTGTTTGTTGTTTGCTGTTTGCTCCTCCCTGCAACATTTGATGAGCCTGTCATACCAGTCAAACCGAGGCCATCTGCATTTGCTTCTGTTCTACTGTGTGTTCCTGGTCGACATGTTCTAAATCAAAACCTTTTGCCAATCTTAAACATATCCTTTCTTGTGTTTGTTCCTTTCTTCTTGTTGGTGCGTGAATGTAGAAGGCGTCGGGTATATTAGCAAGCTTGACCCATCCTTTTTTGCGGAAGTTTCTAAGTGTGTTTTGTATGCCCTATGCCTGCGTTTTGTACAAGGCGAATTTGTGTCTTCAGCAGCAGTGTCTAGGAGTTATGGGCTTTCGACTGTAGAAGACATGGGAGCGTAGAATTATCTGTTTCTTGCTTTTCATTGATCTACCTGTCACTGACTCGTTTAAGATTTCATTAAACAGATTGTCGGTTATCATTTGGTAGGTCTATAATTTCAAATGGGGGAAATCAGCGTTGCCGATCAAAAAAAAAAGTTTACGAAGTAAAAGAAAGGCAATGGATTTATCATATTTGCATACACCAAAACTTGTCGAAACCATCTGATTTATTTCAGACTATAAACAGGTGACTTTGTGTTCCAATATTGTTTTGCAAGCATGGTTTTTGTTTCACGAAACTTAGGTGGATAGACATTATCACATTAGAGGGAATACCTGGATGTTTCCAACTGAACACGTTTTTCTTCGTGAGTTTGAACTATCTACTTGACTTTCCCTTGTCTAACTTTCAAATGCTATTGTGTATTGATTCCAGATCTGTTCTACAAACACGACAATCATCTCATGTCAGAGTGAGAATTGGCTGTGCCTTCTCTGTGCGTGTATTTAGAACTGACCTTTGTTGATTCCCTCACTATCCACCACCGGTAACCCTGCTGCAGTCCATTTGAATCGTCTAGAACTTGCTGCATCGGATGCGTCTCTTCAAAAAAGAGAAAAAAAAAAAAAAAAAAAAAAAAAAGGAGGAAAAGAAAGCGATATTACATATTGTTGTGACATAGGGACGAAAAGGTTACAAAATCCCAAGATTCATCATTAACTAAGGAATAGGCCTTGAATTAGAATACGTAAAATACCCGAAACTGCTTTGGAAATCTTATTTGAATGCATTGTAGTCCATTATGCGTTCCACCAATGTTCGTTAGTTGAATGTCTGAGCTAATCCTTGAGCACAATACCTTTTACCTGGTTGTAGGAAGAAACTCTTGGTAGAGTTTGACAGCAGAGGGACTTCGGAGAAGACATACACCTCTGTGAAGTATTTCAGCCTGGACTCCTTACACCTTGAAAGGGCCGGCCATATCCAGATCATGACTTCTAGATGTCCTTCTGCTGCCAGACTTGTTTTCGTGGCGCCGCCTGGAATCGAACCCAGACTTCTGGATGGGTGGGTGACTGACTCAACATGTGCAAAGTGCTATCAGACACCTGTCCCATGCTGGGAAATTTAAGCCTTACGAATTTCACTTTTTTCCTCCTCGACCAGAGCCAGCTGGAACTCTTCTCAGCTGCTCTGTCATTGTCTTCAAGGTTCTGGTCCTCTTCTTACCAGAAATCGCGACCTGTATCATGAGATATAGACTGATTAGCCCATATTTGAGAGAAGAGTGATTTTGGACCTTAGCCAATCCTGCTGCCTACTCTGTTTCGTACTCACCGCCATGTGACTGATTTGAGATATGGTTGATGAATATTTCACTGAGTGATATCAGCATGTGCCAATTTCCACCACACCATCAGATAAGACTGGTAAGTTTGGGAACTGGGGAGTTCACTGCTGACATCCACCAAAATCGGTTGGGTTTTTCGTGAGCTCTGCGTTTGCGTGTTTTTTTGCTGCTATAGTGTTCAGCGTTAGGTTTGTAGTGACGCACGGTTTCTGCGCTCATAGGCGAGCTCAGCGGAAGTGCACCTCGCGTGAGAAGTGTTCACTGACTCTCAGGTAAACAAGCAGACAAACTCTCCGGCAGTACGACACGGGAGCTTGAAGGGTGCGGTCGTGTTAACTTGTAGTTAGCTAACACTCGGCCTTGAGGAGAGAGAGCGGACTAGTTAACTTGTAGTTAGCTAGGGAGCTCAACACTCGGTCTTGAGTGTACTACAGTGTCGTTCTACAGTGACAGTAACACTAGTGACAGACCAGTGTTAGGGTCTCCAGTTACAGGAGACAGTTTTGCCCTAGCACTGCGACAGTATAGCCATAGACGGTTACAACGGCTAGGACGGTTCTGACAGTACCACTGCTGGGCCCGGAGGTGGACACTGACACAGAAAGACAGTGCATCAGCTGCTGACCCCTGACGTGGGCGAAATGGCCTGGACAGAGTGTGTCACAGACTGGCCTAGAAGACAGTGACAAGACTAGACCTTACTTGGTAGCTCATGCCAGTGAAGGGCTTGGGAAAGAATCCTGACGAAGCCCCCAAGCCAGAGTCTGGACTGACCAGGTAAGGTAGAGTGTGTGTGTGTGTGAGTGCAGAAGTGCTGAGTATATAAACGAACTTCTCTTGAGTGTAGGGAAAACACTTCACAGGTGTCAGAAGTGGATATACTTAGCACTTTCAGTTGGTACAACCCTTGCTGTAAGTTAACAACAAACAGAAGTTGTTAATAGTGTTGGGTGTTGGTTGTGTTGTACACAGACCAGGTACTAATTGTACTCCACACTAGCACTTTCCAGCTGCTCCATTAGAAAAAGGGGGAAAGATTTTCAGTCAGTACCCATAGGGCTGAATGTAACACAGCCTCTGGATTGAGCAGTGCAGCTTGTGTGTTCAGGGAAAAAAAAGGGGAAATTTATATTATCCATGATGATGTCCATTCCTTGTGGCAAATCCCAGTGACGACCTGCTCGAACTGATTGATTTCGGAATGCAGCAGGGGGCCATGGGAGATTTAATAGAGCCCCAAAATGGCCACCGCATTGGGGGGGGGGAGGGGGGGGGGGGGGGGGAAAAGAAACAGTACTCCCTTACCCATATGGATGGGGCAGCAGTCCATGGATGATTGCTGGTCCTCTCTTCACTCGGAGGCAAGCAAAAGCTTAAGTCAAGTTGCTGAACCCAGTGATACCAGTTCCTGCTCGCCGAGCTGCCACCAGTTCCAGCTCATCCACCCAATTTTGTGGACAACCTGGCTGAGTTGGAGGTGGGCTCTCCTGGGTCTGCTGAAAAATCAGGAACCCCATCCCTCCAGAATGGTGAGAAAGCAATCACCAGGAAGGAGTGAGTCTTTTAGACTTAATTACTCAGATCGAGGACATGGGCAGTCGCGGAGGTTTACGTCTTTGTCAAGGTCAGCCTCTAGCAGACAGCGTTGCCACAGATTTGGGTCAGAGTCTCTGACATGGGAGCACAAGCAGAGTCTGAAGCAGTCAAATCCTGAAGCAAGATCACAGGGACGACAGCACAGACACCATGGAGGGGATTTTAGACCAACAGATTCCGGGTTTTTTCCCCATACTCGAGTAGGTCTAGGTCACCAGCACCGACTGATCATAGGTGTCAGACTTTGCTGGAGATCATGACCAAGATCATAGAGATGGGGAGGGGCACCTGTATAGTGGCAGGAGGCATGACAGACGGACACAGACCCCGTTGAGCTCTCCCCTGCCCTCGAGAGTAACTTGGAGCAGGAACCAAAGGCAGGTCACACAAAACAGTTTTACTGCCATGACCACCACAACTGCACTGAAAGTGAGTCGGAATTATATTCCGACCCCTCAGACAGCAGCAGGGAAAACAATCCTGTTAGGCACTCCCATTCAGGACCAAGAGGGAACCCCCGGAAATTACCCCCAAATCTTCAGTATGATGGGAACACAAACTGGCTGTCATTCAAGTACAGGTTTGACAGCTATAGAACAGCCCTCAACTGGTCAGAAATGAAGAGTCAGGATTACCTGTGATGGTGTTTGGAAGGAAAAGCCCTAGACTTCTTCACCATAGCCACCAAGATGGGCAGACAGTGCTCATATCATCAAATGATGAGGAAGTTGGAAGCACGCTTCGGGGCCAGAGAGCTGACTGAAACAGCCAAGCTCAAGTTCCAACAAGCCAGCCAAAACCCAGGGGAATCCTATGAGGACTGGGCAGACAGGGTCACAGTGCTTGCTGTTTCAGCCTTCAGAGACCTGCCAGAAAGATATGTACAGGGCGAGGCAATCAGCAAATTTTGCACTGGCAGTCAGGACAAGGAGGCAGGTAAATATGCCTATCTGGAGAGACCCAGAACCATGGAAGAAGCCGTCCATAAGGTAAAGTGGTACCAGCACGTCTCCCTGGTCATGGATGAGGCACCAAGGAAAGTTCAGGAGGAGCCACAGGTCAGTTCTGGTTTTTTTCAAGCAGGATCTGGACAGTTTTAAGGAGATCGTGGAAAAACTGACCGCTCGTCTGCAGCTTCTAGCAAAAGAAAGTGGAAAGCAAGCTCCTGACAGCCCGGATTCCAACATCAAGTGCTTTTATTGCAAACAGGTTGGGCACCGGAAAAAGGATGCAGGCGTTACCAGAAGTGGCTGCAGAACCAGTCTAGCAAAGGAGAGGGAAGGAAGGAAAAAAATGACACCATCTCTTCAGTCAAGTCACAGTTCCTTCGCGCTCTGTCAATGCGGTAAGGACCATATCCCATGGCAGGATTTCCAAGGTGCAACCTTCGATACGATCCAAGGTGGGAGCTACCGGCAATACTCAGCTGCATGTGCCTAGTGCTTCACTGCTGAAAGTATCTAACCAGTTCCAGGCAGTCAGCACCCCTTGCAAGAATTTGAAGGAATCGCCTCAAGCACGGCCTGAGGTTATTCAAATTACTAGGGTCAGGGCCGGTTCTGAGGTGAAAGTGACCATGAGGGAGAACAGGTCAGGATGCCAGAGTCAGGTTTCAGGTTCAGCTGGCAAATCAAGTTGTACTGGAAAGTGTCAGCCAGGGATACTCAGGACAGTAGGGGTATTTGGGCAGTCTAGCCAGCATCAGGAGGGTCCCAAGACAGGCCATACAGGAAGAAGCAGGGAATCTTCTGACAAAGGGCCCAAAAGGGAAAAGACATACAGACTCGAGCCCTACTGCTGAGATCCAGGATGCCAGAACTTCTCACAAGGACATGTTTGTATCTCGCCACAGATCCAGGAAGGCAAAGGAGGCTGGTTCCACATGCCAGGAAACCCAAAAGAGGGGCAAGAACTGTTTGATTCCTGGATGTGGAGAGGCTAACAGGTATCCGAAAGCTCATGCCTTCATTCATCATCTGCCCGGCATATTTGATGAAAGGCTGCCACCTTCATCAAAGGTTGTTTTGCAGGGTCGGACACAGGCACTTGAGCAGGCAATGGCATGGCTACTGGGGCCATGTGGAAACTGGGAAAAGTTGGTAGACTTCATCAGCAGGCGGCACTGCACCAGCTTGGGCAATACAGTCTTCACCAACTGCCAGAAGGAGGCCATGAAGGGTTTTAGCCAGCATGTGGGAGAGCCAGTTCCAGAAACATTTCATCTGAAGTCTGTGCTGGCTCTCATTCACTGGAAGGCACTATTGGTGTTGACGGCTAGTATGAGCCCAGAGAGGAAGAGCTGCTGGCGGAGGAAGTTCCCAGCACCAGTGGACGTGGAATCCCCTGAGCCTTCTGCTTGCTGTTAGGGTACTGAGAGAGAGACTGTGTTGGTATGCTGAGGGGCGTGCAAGGCATGGTGGCAGAGTCCAACACTGAACCCCCATCCAGTAAAGAATTAGATGTGCATCACCACGAGGAAGGTGACAGCACTACATCCCCTACAGCCATCACTGCAACCACAACAGGGGTGCAGCCAGAACAACCCGACAGGAGCAGACCCAGATCTCCACGGGTCACAACTGCTCACGAAGTGCGGACTAGATCTAGCACTCCAGCTTCAAGAAAAAGACGAATTGCCTGTCATCCAGACAGCCAGGTAAACTGTCAAAGAAGGTCACCAACTCGCGGAAAACTTCAGTCTGGAAAGATTTCCACAAAGATAACCTGGCGCTCATCGATGATGGACAAACCACCATCAAAGCCAGCCACACTCAGACAGCGGAAAATTCGCTCACTTGAGTGGGACAGCAGAAACTGAGGTGTCTCCCATGGGATTAGTAATGCTTTGTTTATGGACAACGATTATGGAACTTCACCTAGATTTCCCATCGCCCCCCCCCCCCCCCCCCCCCCCCCCCCCCCCCTCTTTTTTTTTAACGCCTCACAAGGCTGAAAGATCGTGACAATATCAAGATTAACTGAAAATGAACTTGATAACAATTTGCCCAGTCAATGAGAATGGCCTTCATAATAACTTGAAAAGAAAAAGTATCTTTAGATACTTAAAGCAAAATAAGTATGATATAATCTGTTTGCAAGAATCTTTTATTCTAGACTAGCTTACCCGCGTTGACTGAGAGAGAGACTTGAGAGAGAGAGAGAGAGAGAGAGAGAGAGAGAGAGAGAGAGAGAGAGAGAGAGAGACAGACAGACAGACAGACAGACAGACAGACAGACAGACAAAAAGACAGAAAGAGAGAGACATAGCAGAGAGACAGATTGAGTGGTATCTCAGCCTGCCTTGACACTCTCCTGTCTCTTTCTGCTGCATTGATACATCATTGTTAGTAATTACGTCATTGATTTTTTTCCCAAGACGTCATTTGTGTGTGACAACGTCATTCAGCGTGAATCCAAGGCGCTCCTGTGTTTCCTCTTCAGTCTCACTATGTAAGCTTGCAGCCCGCCTTTGTCTTTCTGTCCCGTTGTCCCGCTCCCGTCAGTCATCATCCCGTCTCCCATTCTCTACCCCCTTCCCGCCCTACTGTCCCTTCGTGCTCCGTGTGTGTGTGTGACAACTTCATTCAGCGTGAATCCCTGTTGGCGCAAGAGTAGAAATGTGTGTATGAGAACTTCATTCAGCGTGAATCCCTGTTGGCGCAACGGTAGAAAATGTTTATTTATTTATTCATTTTAAACTACCCTTTTTTTTTTTTTTAAATTGGGCCCGTCAAGACCTTTTATCGGTTAAGTGAAGATGCATGCCAAATATGGTGAAGATCCATCCAGCAGTTTAGTCACGGTGGAGGAACATACATACATACATACAGACAGACAGACAGACAGACAGACAGAATTGCCTTTTATATGCATAGATAAAGATAGAGACTTGTGGGAAAAGGAATGGAGTGGTACATTTATTTTGCTCTCCCTTCTCCAATCAAAGCAAAGGTCAGATCACTTTGATCAGAAAGTGTTTCCCCCATCAAGTACAGTGTATACAAAAAACAGACCGAATTATATTACGGACTTATAAGGACGACCAACTGAGGTAAATGTAATCAAGATATATGCGCCGAATGCTTCAAAAGAAAAGAAAACCTTGTATGGTGAATTAACTAAATATATTGAATCAGTAGAGGGTGAACATATTCTCTGTGGCGACTTTAACTGCATGTTAAATAACGATGTAGACATGATTAGTGGACAGCCACATGAGGTAAGAGATGTTGTAGTTTTTCAGAGCATGGTTTTAACTGTGCTCTGAATGATGTATGGTGGCTACATCACCCCGATGGAAAAGAATATAGTTGGAGTTGCAGAAATCCGTTTACAGCCAGGAGACTGGATTACATTCTGGCAACAGACAGTATTTTGACATCGTTTCAGTGCCACATACTGACCACAGACTAGTTGAATTAAAATACAGAGTGTCACATATCAGTAGGGGCCCTTCCTATTGGAAATTTAACGATAGTTTATTACATGATGCACAATTTATTGAACAATACGAAGAATGCGACTATTTAGACACTCAGATAAAATGGGACTTGTGTAAAATCAAAATACGAGAGCTCTGTATTGCATACAGCA
The DNA here is from genome assembly GCA_016801955.1 of Conus betulinus. Classification (NCBI taxonomy): domain Eukaryota; kingdom Metazoa; phylum Mollusca; class Gastropoda; order Neogastropoda; family Conidae; genus Conus; species Conus betulinus. The sequence goes on along the minus strand of JADBJO010014206.1, from coordinate 8,482 downwards.
CAGAAAAAAAAAAAAAAAAGAAAAGAAAAACTACCTCTACCTCAAAGAAGTACAGCTTCAATTGAATGATACTGAAAAGACTTTATCTGCAGACCCTGGTAACCTACAATTTATGAATAAAATAGAATCGCTAAAACGAACCTTAGAAACATTTGCTTGTCAAGAAGCCAGAAGTGCATAAATAAGATCTAGAATTAAATTTATAGAAGGGGGGGGGGGGGGGGGGGGGGGATACTAAATATTTTCTCATTCTGGAAAGGGCAAGGGCCAGTGCAAAAATAATAGACACCTTAAAAACTCCTCAGGGAGATGTTATAACATCACAGGAAGGAATTATGAGAGAACAAACACACGTTCTGCAGAGAAATATATAGCCCAGCTAGACAATTCGATGCTGACATAGCAAATGATTTCATCAATGGAACCCTAATTCCTAATTTACAGAAGAACAAAAGTTGAACCTTGACTCAGAACTCTCGCTTGTGGAGATTGCAATTTCCCTACAAGCAGTGAAGAATAACTCAGCACCTGGACCAGATGGAATTACAACCAGTTTCCTAAAGTTCTTTTAGTCTAAATTGAACAATATGATATATGAATCATTCAATATGGCTTACCTCAAAGGTGAAATGTCAGCTACGCAAAAACAAGCTGTAATTACCCTTCTACACCAAGGTAAAAAAAACTTCCACGTGATGAATTGGCCAATTGGCGCTCAATATCTCTCACAAATACAAATAATGCTAAGTGTTTTGCTTTACGCCTAACAAAGATAATCACCTGTATTATAAATGAAAACCAGGTTGGATTTATAAAAGGAAGAAAATTCAGTACAATGGTTAGACTGATTGATGATGTATAGATATGATGAACACACTAGATAAGCCAGTATTTTGTTGGCAGTTGATTACCGCCGTGCTTTTGACTCAGTTTCAAAGGAATTTTTGTTTGGGCTTTCCAACAATTTGCCTTTGGGGAATACTTTGTCAGATGGGTAAAGTATTAGGTACAAATACCGAGAGTAGCATCAGTTACTTAGGTTGGTTATCAGAGAGTTTTCCAGTGAATACAGGCGTAAGTCAAGGATGTCCATTCTCTCCACTTGCCTTCATAATAGCCTTAGAAATGCTGGTCATCAAAATAAGAGACGATAATCAGCTTAAGGCCTTGAAATACCCACGCAGCTTCTGAGGCATTCCCTACCCCTCTTCTAAGATATTGCTCTATGCAGACGATATCACACTATTTATTCGTGATAAAGATGAAATGAAACGAGCTCTCGATGTGTGAAGAGAAATTCTCTGAATTTACTAATCTAATAATAAATAAAAAACAAAACAGAGGCAATGTGGCTTGGCAGAATGAAAACACATAAAGAAAAATCTATATGATGTAAGATTTAAAGAAAAAGTAAAAATTGTTGGAATTGTTTTTTGTAACTCGATACCAGCTTCACAGATTGATTGAAGAAAACTGATCTCAAGATTAGAAAAAAATCCAGCAAATGATGGTATCTTGGTCAAAAAGAAATCTTAGCATTAGTGGAAAACTCTGTGTAATTAAGACATTTCTGATTTCACAGTTTGTGCATGTTATGCAGTCATCAATACTACCACCACACATGTGCTTAATAAACTTAACACAAGGTTGTTTAGATTTCTCTGGAAAAAGAAATTTTCAAATACCCGAGCGTTCGAGAAAGTAAAGCGGGTAGTTCTTTGTAATGAGACAGGTAAATGTGGGCTCAATATGATCGATTTAAAAACGATGCAAACTTCTTTTATTATAACCTGGGCTGTCAGTTTATTACAATCCAATGGAGAGATCTGGTCGATGCTTCCTAGATTTCTTTTCTCCAAGTTTGGTGTTAACTTATCGTGTTTCTTGTCAGATACTAATGCGAAATTGTTTTCTGGGCTTAGTTGCAGAAAGTCTGAATTCTGGAAACAGGTTCTCGCTACTTGGATTGACAATATGCAAAATCTAAAAAAAAAAAATAGCAAACTAATTGAAATAAATCACAATAATATATGGAATAACACACACAGATAGTATTTAGAAACAAACCCATTATTTTTTTTTAAGACTGGGTCTACGCAGGAATCTGTTTTTTTGAGGATGATTTTGCAGATGGCGCAGTAATATCATTTGAAACTCTATGCCGAAAGATTCGTATAAAAGCAACGAGACAGTTTGAGTACAATGCACTGCATACAGCCCTAAGAGCGCGAACAGCTGAATCATTAATACAGTCGTACAATGATGATCAATTTAGAGAGGTAAAAGTACAAAAGAAAATACCCCCTAGAATTATTCGACTTAGTTTATCAAAGTCGATAGTAGAGCCATGTGGTCAAAGTATTGGCAACAAAAATACGGACTAGTTCTAACAGAGCATAATTGGTTAATTGCAAATAAATGCACTAAAGGAGAAAGACTGAGAGTACTACATTGAAAGCTTCTTCATAACATCTATCCAACCAATATTCTGCTATTCAAAATGGGGATTAAGAATTCCATCAAGTGCTCTTTCTGTAATGAAAATGACTACATTGAACATTTTTTCTTTAGGTGCCAAAAAGTAAAAAAAAAAAAAAAAAAAAAGGTATGGAAGGACTGTAGTGAATACATATTTAAACAAACAAATTAGAAAGTTTTCCTTACAGGAGACAGTAAACCAAATGATGTAAAATGCCCGTTTGTGAAATTTGTAAACCATACAATTTTGATCACAAAAATGGTGATAAGCAAAATTTCGATACGGGTATGGATATGATATCACAGTTTTGTTTGAAAAGAGAAACTGATCTACGTAAAAGGCTCCTTTTTTAATTGTAACAATTGTAACATCGTGAAAAAGGTAGTGAAAAAGAGCAAATAAATTTTGACAATAAATGGTTTCAGTTCAAGAAAGGGAGGGGGAGAGGGAGGAGGAGGGGGAGGGAGGAAGGGAGGGGATGAAGAGGGAAAGAGAAAAAAAGGGGAAAAAAAGAGGGAAAAGGTAAGAAAAGGAAGGCTGACAGCTTACGACCTTGGAAGACATGAGTTTGGATTTTGAAAATGAAATATCATTATTGCAGTTGCAAAATATCAGAAAGCGGTACAGTCTCGCCCAAGTAAATTTTCCTGGGATGGACGACAGTAAATACCGATGGATATTTTTAATGCATTCAGTCTGATTAAATCTGGCTTAATGCAAAAGGAACAAAAAATACGAAGAAGGATTTCCTTTTCGTCTTGAATTACGAAAGGTAACGCATGCTTGGAGTTTTGAATTCTACAATTAAACCGTACTCGTTTCTTAAAAAAACAAACAAACAAACAAACAAAAAAAGGTTGGGAACTGGTGTACATTCACCTCATTGGTGCCTCAGGACCATGTCCTAAATCGTTCACCTTGGAAATGATTTTGGAGTAGTTCTGGCTCAAATTCAGGCATGAAATGCTTAGACTGATATGCTTTGTCGTTTGGGACACATAAACCATTTCGAAGGAAGGGAGTGATTTTTCAAACAGAGAGGGAAGTAAGTCCTGATTTGGACACTGTGGACGCTTTAGGCACGTGCCCTTTCTCACTGGATGGGGAATGATTTCGACACTTTATTATGGGTGTCTGCGCTGGACTCTCTTCAACAAGATGGAAAATAAATTTGTGTGACTTATTTCCAATTGTCTCACTCCTTCCTCTCCTCCCTCTCGGACGCTCCCTCTTTGTGGATTTTGGCATGAGGATAATTGCTTTAGAACAGGCATTAGATGATGGAAAGAGCACAGTGTGTCCCAACATTAGCAACGGGGCTAGCAGTCCTATATAGAATCTTCACGTACCTATTTGTCTTTAAGTATACACTGGAATCATGCGTTTCTTATGTCAACAGTCTCGTTCTTATTCAAAATGATTTCGAAGGCTGAGTAAGAGGACAGAATTTGTTATATCCTTCTGTGACGCCAGTCCCTGAGCATATAGTTATATTATTTGTTTTTAGTTTAGTAGTTTGTCATCGAGCTAGGCAGCGAGTTATTTAGTTAATTAGCTGGTAAATTAGTCAGTCGACTACTTAGTCGGCTAGGTAGTTATTTCCCTAGTTACTTCGTAAGTCAGTCAGTGAGTCATTCGTACTTCGTTCGTTCGTTAGTTAGTGCCCTAATTATTTAGTGTTTTTTTTTCTTATTCTGCTCACTCAAAGACATGTCTGTACCAGATGTGCAAGTGTGCTTAATCTGGGTGCCAGATCTTGGTTTCCAAATCAATAAACTCTGCAACGCAGATATGAACATCACTATTCCTTCTGGCACCGTGATGATGCTCACGTTCCTCTACATCAGTCCTAGCACTTTCCGCCCTCTCAGACTGAGTGTATCGGGTCCTTCTGGTCAGCGGCTGATAGCAAACACATTTGCAATATATATAGAGGATCGAACAGTGCTTGTGGAGGAGGGGACCCTGCAGGTTACGAAATTTCGGGGTGGTGTGAAGAACCATTACCACCCAACCCCTGCACTTCGTATGATTGTTACAATATTCCAGGTGATTTATTTCAGTTTACTGAGTTAACTTAGGAGAAATTCAATGTTTCCCGGTTTACAAGAAGACTTTTGTTTTCTTCTACTTCCTACTTGTCTTTTTACTTCCTATCCCGAAATTCTATTTTTTCTACTCCCTATTCACTCGTTCTCTCTCTCTCTCTCTCTCTCTCTCTCTCTCTCTCTCTCTCTCTCTCTCTCTCTCTCTCTCTCTCTCTCTCTCTCTGTGTGTGTGTGTGTGTGTGTGTGTGTGTGTGTGTGTCCGTCTGTATGTGAGGGTGTGTGTGTGAGTTAGCACAGGCCATACTCATTTTCAGAGTACGATGAACAAAACCAAGCACTTAGTGTTTCTAGCTTCAGCTGGACACCCGACATCAACGGAACCAAGGCATTCTTTGACTCTCTGTGACGTCATCTGAAGGAAGGTTCTGGCACCATCAAAAAGAAGGGATATAACCCCCTAGAGTTCACCTCGCTTATTCGGGGGAAGGAGGAGGAGGGGGAAAGCGAAAAAAATGACGTTTCGGTGTTTACTAATGGTCATTGAAACTTAATTGCGCACACGCCAGCGCGCGCAAAGCCAATGAATTTATGTCCATGCGTGGTGTGTGTGCATACGTGTGTGCATGTGCACGCGCGCGCGCGCGCGCGCGTGTGTGTGTGTGTGTGTGTGTGTGTGTGTGTGTTTGCATTTGCTCTTTCCTCAGAGTTTCAGAAGACCAGTGAGATTTCCCAACGGAAAGTGGAACTGCTCCATGGACAACTGGAAAGGACTGCTTGGCCTTCAGCCTCACCTGGCCTGTAATCTCTTCGTGGACTGTGCCGATGACAGGGACGAAGACGACTGTGGCTACACTAGATGTCATCAGGTCGGACTCTGAATCATTCAAAAAAAAAAATCGCTGGAATCATGTTCCCTTTTCGTATTGCTTCTTTCCCTTAGGCCTAACGTTACTTTGAAATGTGCTGGCAAGAGGTGTGGGCTCTAGAAAGAACACATGCAGGCAAGCACGCATGCATTTTATCTCAGTAAAGTAGTGAGGAAAAACAAGTGTAGGTTAACAATTCTTCCATCATTATAATAATAACTTGGCGAAGATTTGAAATGTGTAAATAAAAAAAAATGTATGTTATAAAAAAGAAAACCCTTCACTGGCTGCATGAGGGAACCATCGCAATCCCTCTCGAAGGCAGATCTATATGTATCACCTGCTTTTAGGCCTTTCGTCCACTGGATGGGAACTCATCAGGGAGACACGGCTGATTGTGTCTGTGCCATTGGCGTCAAATAGAGACACACCATAGTCCGTAACTCCGTGGTGTTCTCACCACCAAGGGTTTAAAGAAGAATCCAACAACACCCTCAAAGCAGGCAGATCTCTCTCTCTCTCTCTCTCTCTCTCTCTCTCTCTCTCTCTCTCTCTCTCTCTCTCTCTCTCTCTCTCTCTCTATATATATATATATCTATATATATATGTGTGTGTGTGTGTGTGTGTGTGTGTGTGTGTGTGTGTGTGTGTGTGCTTGTGTGTGTGTGTGTGTGTGTGTGTGTGTGTGTGTGTGTGTGTGTGTGTGTGTGTGTGAATGAGTTTGCGAACGCACGCGCGCCTTTGTGTATCAAATCGATTGGTTGATAAAACTAGATAAACAGTTAGATAGATCAGATGTATTTCAAAAACTACAGAGTTGAGATTTTCCCATAGATCATAATGAATCAAAGTTACTTCCTAGTACACTAATGATATGTTCTATGATATTATGTACGAACATGTGAACAGTTATTTGTTTCATTCCCCCCAATCTCATCATTGTAACGTTTTTATTTCAAGCAGGTAAATATAAATGTATTGCCGTGGAGTTGTTAATCAAACAATTGACGCTGTATTAAAGCGAGGTTGCTGCACACTCTTTTGAAGTGCCTTGGCATGCTGCCTAGTACGATTCTAGTCACGGTTTAGTACAGAAATGTCAGTTTGTACTTGGTTTGTCTCAGTCTTTGTTTCTGGCAGTGCATGTTTTTCTCTGTTTTCCGGCAATGCCTGTCTATCTCTGTGACCAATGGTGCCTGTCTTACTCTGTTTCCGGCGTTGCCTGTTTCTCTCTGCTTTCGGCAGTGCCTGTCTATCTCTGCTTTCGGCAGTGCCTGTTTATCTCTGTTTCGGCAGTGCCTATTTATCTCTGTTTCCGGCAGTGCCTGTCTATCTCTGCTTTCGGCAGTGCCTGTTTATCTCTGCTTTCGGCAGTGCCTATTTATCTCTGTTTCCAGCATTGCCTGTCTATCTCTGTTTTCGGCAGTGCCTGTCTTTCTCTGTTTCCGGTAGTGCCTGTCTTCATCTGTTTCCGGCAGTGCCTTTTTATCTATGTTTCCGGTGGTGCCTATGTGTCTCTGTGTCTGGCAGTGCCTATTGTTCTCTGTTCTGGCAGTACCTGTCTATCTCTGTTTCCGGCAGTGTCTGTCTATCTCTGTTTCCAGCAGTACCTATCTCTGTTTTCGGCAGTGCCTGTCTATCTCTGTTCGCTCGTGAAATACTGTTGCTACTACAGTATTTCACGTGAAATTGTGTCGCTACTGTGGAAATCTGTCGTTCCTCGCGTGAGATCGTGTCGCTACTGTGGAAATCTCGCGCTCCTCGTGTGAGATCGTGTCGCTACTGTGGAAATCTGTGGAAATCGTCGTTCCTCGCGTGAGATCGTGTCGCTACTGTGGAAATCTGTCGTTCACCTTATAGAAGTCTAAGGTTTGGTCTCAATGGAACCAAACTTGGTGAGTCCATAGCTTTTGCCACGGAGGCCTTATGGGCGCTCTATTGAAAACCCCCGGAATCATCTAGGGGCGATGCTGCCTCGACATTATCATGTGCCACGTCCACAGTTTTGATCCGATTGGCACCAAACTTGGTGAGTTGATGGGTTATGCTACAGAGGAGGTCATGGGCGTTTTGGAAGTAAAAAAATCCTGACGCTGATGTCCTACTCGGGTCAGTGGTGTCTGTCTGTCCCGTTGCACTTATAGAAATCTACAGTTTTGGTCTGAATGGTACCATGCTTGGTCAGTTAATGGATTATGCTACAGAGGAGTTCGTACAACGACGGTGCTAATTAGACAGTTAAGGTGTGCCACACTTGAGATAGAAGTTGCAGCACAGGCTTCTAGTCTCACCCAGTCACATAATGCTGACACCGGGCCAACCCAGACCTAGCACTTACCCCATAATGCCAGACGCCAGATGGGGCAGCCACTAGAATGCCAATTTTAAAGTCTTAGGTATGGCTCAGCCGGGGGATCAAACCGACCTCTCAACCACGAGACGGACACCTTATCCGTCAGGCCACCCTGGGAGAGAGAGAGAGAGAGAGAGAGAGAGAGAGAGAGAGAGAGAGAGAGAGAGAGAGAGAGAGAGAGATGTAGTAAGGAGTGAAAGGGCGAGCGAAAGATACGGATGGCTTTTATTGTCTGTCGGTATTTCGTATTTCGATTCCTTCTTTGTAGTAAAGATCAAAAAGAATCGGTCTCTTTGTCCAACTGACGCTCAATATCTAAACATGCTTCTCTTAAATGTGTTATTTCTGTATATCTTCAAAGAAAAAAGCGGCACACCGAAAGTTTTCTTTAGTGTTAAAAGCACCGACAAAAGTGCTGAAAATTGCAACATTTTAAAGAGTAAAAGCGTGCAGTCACGTAGACAGGATGCTATTGAATCTAGCTTATTTCTTCTTCTGGATTGACCGATTTCATCACAGGAGGCGGGGCATGTTATGTCAATCAACGTAAAAATAATTCATTTGTGGCATGCAGTAAGTCTATTGTTCAGTTTTCACTTCAAGATGACCGAGTACGTTTATGGTGGCTTTAGCGACAAAACTTACCATAATCTTGTGTATTATATTGAGAATAAAGTGTTTCCGAAATTTGGCGAAAGGTAAACCAAAAGAACGCCAAAGATGCTCTACGCAGAAA
>JADBJO010014205.1:25000-48655 GCA_016801955.1 Conus betulinus | reverse complement strand
CCCCCCCCCCCAACCCCATGGTTAGATGGTCATAACAAGAGCCGTTTGTTGCTCGATGATATCTTAGTTGTTTGATATTTGTTCTTTCTTTCTTCATTGAATATTGAGAAACTGTTTTCGCAGGGGATGGCCTAGCATACAATATCCATTACTTGACAATGTAGTGGAGGCACACATTTCCTTTGTGTGCTTATTTATTTACAGTGTGTATACATTTACATTTAGTGGTTTTTTTTTTTTATTTCTGACATGTTGCAGTACCGGTCCATAAATCATAAGGTGGATGAGTTCAGTCTGCGCCTCTACCGACGTTTCCATTCTACACCGGTTACATGTAAGTTGACTTGCTTAATCGGTGTACAATGGCGAACTTCCACATGTTGGCCTAAATAAATCACCCCTTCCACTCTCACCTGTTCATTCTTCTTCACTGCAAGATGGCATTGCCAGAAATAGGGTGAGAGACTACTCCCGAAGGTCATCAATATGGCAGACTGACAGCATGGGCAGCCTACCTTCTTGTCATATGAGCTGTGGCGGGAACACCATTCCCTCATGATGGGTGGGGTGTCTTGTGATGGAGTGCTGCATCCATGCAAACTATGGCAAGGCTGGACTGCATGGAGCTGGTCACCTACATGACTGTGGCCAGCTTCTGCTGGCTCTGGTATGCTGTGTAAGAGTGTTCTCCCATTCACAGAGGGCAAGATCCTAGAATGGGTATAAAACGGTGTTCTGTCGACAGTCATCTAGCTCCCTCTGAGTCGGCCTCACACAGGACAGGACTGGCGCTATTTGAGCATAAACGCTGGTGGCCCTGAAACAGCCTGCATGGGTTACAAAGACGCTAAATGTCATCGAGTCAGAAAAAGAGTAGATGCAGATTCCTTCATTTACAGAATTGTTCAGTTGATTTAACTCATACCATTTTGCTTCCTTTATATTGAATGTCTACATTCAGGTCATACCTGCGGAATTTTTCAGTTGTTACTGTTTCAGCAGTAGCAGATATTTTCTGTGGTACTGGTAGATGCCCTCAAAGTCTTTACAAATTCTTCATTTAAAGACATATACCTACATTTTGATATATAAAATGATATATATCCTTGCATTATTTTCATTTTATGATCAGTAAAATGTCATAACCCAGTTCTCTTAAAAAATTAGCTCCAGAATGTCCGAACTAGAAACACTAATTTTAGGCTGATTACATCTTGAAGTTTTTGACTTTCTATTGTGATATTTAAAGTGTGGTGTATTGTTCTTGTACAGTTTTATATTTTTAGGCTAAATATGTCTTGTACTTAGCATCTTTGTTGTTGTGTGTTGCAGTTTTCGCTTGGTGGTCATCTTCACGCTCCATATCCTGGCCTTCTTCGAGTACCCTTCTTCACTGACATGGACTTCGGACATGCGTTACCGTGGTGACCGGGTGGAGACCCCTTGCTGGGTGACGGAGATGCTGGAGTTGATGTGCCTGTTGCTTTTGTTGGCTGACATTGGGCTTCGGGTGGGAGCTGCTTTCCTGTCTTCTCTGTGCTTATTTGGGGGAGGATAGCACATGCATTCTAGCAATAACAAGAGCCACATAGAACCACATTTTTTTGTCAACCGACAAATGAATTAAGGTCATCATAAAGTTAAGGCTGTTCATGCATTTGTGCATATGTGCCTGCATGTTTATACATGTGTGTCTGTAGTAGACATTGATATGGCATTTTCTTGGCTGTGAAGAGCATTGATGTTATTAAACTTGTCTGCACAATTAGTATCGCTAAGACTTTTTCTCGGGTGAAGGTATCATGAAGCTGTAGGGCATGTAAATCTGTGATCAACATTTTCAGCAAGAGTGTCAATTTTACAAAATGTCTTTTTCTTTAAAAAGTTCTTCTTTCAGACTTGTCTTCCGTGATACTCTACTGGCGTTGCACCCCTGCTGCTCATTCTAGCTACCCATGCATAGGATCAGCCCTGCCACAGTCCAGGCATGAGCTATCGACGGGGAGCCGTCAGTGTCAAGTTATGAGACAACCTGCCAGAGAAGACACTGCACTGCTGCTGAGTTGCATCATGTTGTTCAATGGCGCCTGTCCTGATCGAACATACGCAGGACACCGCCTACTAAGCCCCTGACTGACAACAATAATTGCTTAGTTGCAGAACTAGTTTGACTGAACTCTCCCTCCAGAGGGCACCACCAGGTCCTTCTAACAACAGTCCCCATGAATTTGCCAGTACCACTAACCCTGACAGAACCAAAACCAAGGGCACAGACATAGAGAAGAAATTGAAAAACTGAGGTCGTCATGAGAGCAGGTCATGAAGGGCCACAGAGTTTTTTAGACATTTTTTTATGCTGACCAGTGAGGTCGAACAGGATGCTACAGATTTCTATATAAATGAATATATTATTAGATATAGGACCAGTAAATACCACATACAGATATACCTTGCCAAGTGTAACTAAGTAAATCGATATGAATGAATGATTTATAATGAAGCAAGCAAGCACATTTCATTAGCAGTTTAAACAGCAATACTCATTTCATCACACTATAGGAATACAATATAAATTTTATGTTGTTGTCAAAATCATTAAAAAAAAAATTGGCTCCAATCTGAAGGTAAACGAACTGACCTGAGAAAAACAATAATTTTTGTCAAGGAAGGGGATGATTATGTAAAATCAGGCAAACCAGAGCTACATGACTCTGTTCCACCCTGTTTGTTCCTCCACCCTTTGCCCTTCATGTAGTGCCCAGTCACACAAGGTAGTCATAAAGGCAACTGCTTTCTTGTTAGATAAATCAAATATGATATCAGTCAGCTGAACAGTCTAGTCAGAGAGAGAAAATGCTGAAACATAAGTGTGAACAGTGCACCTGTAATGCAGACAGTCAGTATCATGATTGTCAGTCTGGCATGTGCCTTGAAACAACATTTTGACTCTCAATTTCTATTTGTTTGACCCATAAACTGAGAAAAGGTAACTCTGTTTGCAATGGAAAGACAGTTGTGATATTCCCCTGATTTTTGCTTCAGGAAAGATCTACTGAAACAGACCGAGTGCATGAATTCCAAGGGCCAATCTCATTTTAGAAAATGCGACGTGAAAAACTCTTTGTGATGATTTTTATTCGAGCATGCAGTGTCCCTATTTTTCTAACATGTTGAAAACATTGTTGTCCAATTTATACTCATATTTTTATTTGAGGTCTGTATTCTCATTCAACTGTCTTCTGCAGATAACAAAGTTTCATTAGGATTTCGTGAACTCATTAAGATTAACAACGCTGCATAGCACACTTGCATGCGTTTAAATAACAATAACATTTATTAGAGCTTTATTGATGCAAACGTTATATTAGATCTCGTTTAGTTATTCATTGCATTGTTTTCTGAAACATTACATGCCGCAGTAAGGGTCACAGTTTTTAATTTTGTCCCCCCATTCTTTGCAGGGCTGGTAGGGTTTGTGGACTGGATTGGAGAGAAAGCACAAGGTCGTGTAGGTCCTGACCTGGGGTATGATTGAAGAGTCTTGCGTTTGAAAATGTAGCTTGCATTGTGCATAGCACTGTGAGTGTACATAGGTTGTGCTTTTACAACGCTATTGACCGTGCATGTCATACAATCACATGCACGTTACTTGCATATGTTCCAGAGGGCTTGCTGTTAATCATCTGGATGGATGCTTGTAAACTCCTAGCGAGCGTCTTTAAAGTTCTTGATTTGCAGTTCAGGAAATGTATGGAATTTCTGGTCTTTGGCATCAGCAGTCAGCTACAGAAATGTTCTCAGTTTTTCCACAGTGAAATTATTGCTATGTATCCTTTTCGTAGCTGGCTTTCTCCTGCTTTACTGATGTGATTGTCTCCTTTTTTGTCACGACACACAGTCTGAATGAGTGGTGCAAGTTGACTTCTTTGAAATGAGCGGACTGTGTCGTTTTCTGGTGTCAAAATATTAGCGCAATAATGCCAGCTTTGCATTCAAGGTCTGACCAGCATGCTGAGTTGATTCACAGGCCAGGCCTCTGCTAAGTCTTGTCCATGAGACCCGCTTCTCAATTTAAAAAAGAAAAACAAAATTTATGAACTTAGTTTTTTCTTTGGTTATTCACTTATACAGCCCTCTAGTGGTAAACTCTTCATACTATGTTGTCACATGGATCAGTAGATGTGATGTGGTGTATATGGACTGGCTGGCACACAGTGATGATTCGTTGATGACACTGAAACTGGTGTCAAATGTTAACAAATAGAGAAATGAAAGTCACACCCGATTAACAAGCAAACAAATAAACAAGAAAAGAAAAGATCTTTCCAGCATAATTAGAAACAGCTTTGGAGAAAGAAAGACAAGGTCAAATGCTGTGATGATGAAACCTTACATTACATTTATGGCGGTTATTTTGTAAATGCACAGAATTCATTACATTCCAGCATCACTGTGAACCACAAATTGTTCACGAATGTCTATAGGCAGAACTGATGGTGATGAGTTCTTCAGATGTGAACAGCTAGGATCTCTGCCTAGTCAGGCATTGTGATCAAGAACCTGGAGTGTCTGATTAATGATCTGTCACATGCTGCTCTGGGCTGTTGGAAATTTAAGCTGTTCATCTCTGATAGTTCTGGATGCAATATTACAGACAGTGCTCTCTTTGGGCTGGCCTGGCTTTGATATAATTCTAATTGTCTGAATTATTTCTTGCTTAGAAATTTCAAGATATACCAAGGATAAAAACAGTATGGACAGCAGTTTCATAGAGATAATTCATTTTCCTGTTTAGTCGTTTTCATTGTGGTTTTCATCACTTGAAATTGATACAGGAAAGGAGGATGGAACTTATGAAAATCATGTTTGTAAAAAAAAAAAAAAAAAAAAAAAAAAATTGATATGGATTCTTGCTGAGAGGAATTTCAGTTCATTGAAAAAGTAATTTGTGAAGTATTTTGACCTGAGAAAGGAATTATTCCCAAGAAGTGAATCTCTCCATATTTAGTGTTTAATCTGCACAGTTGTTATCAGCTGCTGCAGCTCGAAGTTATCAAACTCAGGTGTGCATAATGTATTCCTATCTATGAGATACCATCTCCCTAAAGTATGTTATTGATTGCTGGGTTTATTGAGTTTTGTGTGTGTGTGTGTGTGTGTGTGTGTGGGGGGGGGGGTGAGTAGGGAAGGGGGGGGAAAGGGGAGGTCAATTTTCTCATTAGGAGCTCTGTGATCTGTGTGTAGTTTTTTCAAAATTTTTTTTTTTTTTTAATTTCATGTGATGTTGTTGTGTATGCCGCTAGGCTACACAGGCTGAAAGATAAACTGAATTTTGAAAGTGCATGACATTTATGTCCCAGGGGTACCTGATGGGGCGGTACTACTTCGTACGACACAAGTGGGATCTGGCGGCTATGGTCATACTGCTGGCGTCACTTGTCGACTGGGCTGTGTCTGCAGGGATGGGGTGCACAGAGGTATGGAACGTTGTGGTTTCTTTCTGTCTCTTTTGATTCCTTATTTTGTCTGTCTGTCTGTCTGTCTGTTTATCTGTCTGTCTCTTTGTCTGTCTGTCTGTCTGTCTGTCTCTGTCCCTCTCTTTATCTCTCTCCTTCTCAGGCTCTTGTTCTCTGCCTTTTCACTTTTCTATTTCTCTTTACTTGTTTGACTGTCTCTCTGTTTTTCTTTACTTGTCTGTCTGTGTCTCTGCCTCTGTCTGTCAGTCTGTCTGTCTGTCCCTCTCTCTCTCTCTCTTTCTCTCTCAGGCTCTTTTCTGTGCCTTTTCCCCTGTCTGTTTCTCTTTCTCTTCGTTTCTCTCTCTTTGGCTCATTCACAACCCTCTCTGGGTCTGTCGTCCGTAACACGGCGCTTATAAGGATAGCTTTCTTTGAAATGATGCCTGAACTGCTCTGTTTCTTTCATATGCAGAGAAAAATTAAACTCATGCCTTCCGAACATTCAGAACTTTCTGTCGTTTTGTTTTTGGGGGGAGGGGGGAGGGGGAGGTGAAGATACAGTGATGGGTTTGAGTCACTTGCTGTAGTAATGGGATATGGATGTATTGTACAAGATTGATATTTTTTTTTTAATCACTATTTTTTGCTTCATATCTGCTTTATTGAGTAGTAATTGATTCAGTGCACTTTCCTTTGTATATTTAAGTTTTTAAATTCATTCATTTGAAAATATATCAACCATGCATGTTTGTGAATGTGTATCTATATTATCGAAAATGTAGATAGACTGAGACAGACAGACAGATGGACAGACAAACAGTTTGATGGATTTTGGAACGCCTGCTTTTTCATTTCCTCTTTCATTTTTTCTCTTCATAATGACAAGTGGTTTGTCATTGCCATTCCAATTCATGCACTGTCTTTTGCTGCAGGCTGTCAGGATTCGAAGAATGTTGCGGCCGTTCTTCATTTTGCAGAATTCATCTCTGATGAAGAAGATTGTCAACTGTTTGTGTAAGACTTTACCTGAAGTGTTGAGGTAAATCAGAATGTGTGTGTGTCTGTCTGTCTGTCTTTCAGTCTTTGTTTGTTTGTCATCCTCTCTCTCTCTCTCTCTTTCTCTCTCTCTCTCTCTCTTGTTCTCTCTCTCTATTTGTTTCATTGAAAGCACTATGCAAAAAAAAAACATATATACAGTTTTTTTGTGTGTGTGCATATTCTTTTCCTTCATCAAAATCAGTGAAATCTGAATTGAGTATGATTTTATGTTCTCAGTATAATTGACTAGATTACCATCCATTTTGTGTAAACTGACTTTAATACTGACGATGGGACAACTGGTTTTCTGTACAAATTGACCTGATCAGACTTCAGTACAAGTGACTTCAGCAGTGTACATAGTGATCGTTCTTGTCCCATCTTATTGTCCGTGGTGTGCTGTTGTAACTGTTTGGATCCTGTTACCTGTCTACATTGTTCTATTTTCGCTGTCATTGACTATGCAGTGACTGTGTGGTTCTGTGTTACCTGTCTGGTGTTTTTTTTTTTGTTTTCACCAGCTTTGACGACGCAGTGACTGTTTAGGTCTTGTGTTACCTGTCTACTGTGCTGTTTTCACTATGGCTGTGACTCCGCAGTGACTACCAAGGCCCTGTGTTGCTGGTCTGCTGCATGTTTTTTTCACCGGTAGTGACTGTGTGTTGTCAAGTGTGACCTGTCTGCTATGCTATTACCTGGGGACTGTGTCCTGTTTTCAGTGTGTTGGTGATCACTGTTACCTGGGTACTGTGTCCTGTTTTCAGTGTGTTGGTGATTACCTGTCTGCTATATGCTGTTACCTGGGTAGTGTTTCCCGTTTTCAGTGTGTTGGTGATCACTATTACCTGGGTACTTTGTCCTGTTTTCAATGTGTTGGTGATCACTATTATCAGGGTACTGTGTCCTGTTTTCAGTGTGTTGGTGATCACTGTTACCTGGGTACTGTGTCCTGTTTTTAGTGTGTTGGTGATTACCTGTCTGCTATATCCTATTACCTGTCTGCTATATGCTATTACCTGGGGACTGTGTCCTCTTTTCAGTGTGTTGGTGATTACCTGTCTGCGATATTCTACTACCTGTCTGCTATATGCTATTACCTGTCTGCTATATGCTATTACCTGTCTGCTATATGCTGTTGCCTGTCTGCTGGATGCTGTTACCTGTCCGCTGTGTCCTGTTTCAGTGTGTTGGTGATGCTGGGCCTCCACCTGTACATCTTCACCTTGTTGGGCATGCTGTTCTTCCCCACGCTACAGGTCAGGGGTCAACAGCCGCAGGGTTTGTTCTCCTAAGGCTCAGACACAAGACTGGCGCTATTTTTCTTTCATTTTACTGTCTTTGTCTCCGGTCTCATTTCCAGTTTTTTTTTTTTTTTTTTTTTTCTTTCTTTCTTTGCCAGGAACTCTTAAAAGTTTGTCATCAGTGACATTTTTTTTTTATGTGTGGCCATATTTAATCCCACTATTAAGGTAGCCACATTCTGTCTTCAGGGATGGTGGCAGAGAGGAAGAAAGGTGGCAGAGTGGTTAAGATGTTTGCCTGCCAATCCAATGTGTGAGAAGTGGGTTCGAGCCCTGCCTTTCTCGCCCTTTCTTTCCCAGTTTGAATGACCAGTTGAACTGAACATCAAGTCCATCGGATGGGGACTATAAGCAAGTCAGACCCGTGTGCCTTCCTGGCCCCCTGCACATGTAAAAGAACCAGTGGCAGTTGAAAATTGAAAAGAGCAGGGGGGTTCTCCGCTGCCCTGGCAAAATTGATGTAGATTGAAGATAGCCGCATGGTATTTCTTGCCAAGCCACAAAAATTGTCACTTACTGTTATTGTGTGCCATCGTGTACTGGTGGAAATGGAGGACACGTATAAACATTGCATGCATCGTATGTGACAAACTGGAGGAATAAATGAGAGAAATGAAAATGAGTCACTGATATTTGAATGGTACGGCAAATGACTGAATGAGCGCCAGTAGGCTGCTCTTCGGCCGGCTTTACCTGGGTAGGGCAGCCCGTTGAGTGAGTGAGGTAGAGTGTTTATTGTAAAGCGCTTAGAGCTTGGTCTGTGACCGAGGATAGGCGCTATATAAATACCCAACATAATAATAATAATGGTGTCTAAAACATGATACCAGAGTGCATGTGTTTTGTTTTTGTGTCATTCATCCCACCAGTGCACTGTTGGTCATTTTTCTCCACAAGGTGCAATGGGATTTAGCATGCATTGCATGCATTCACAGAAACTTAGTTTAAACGTCTGATCCAAAGAGCCAGGACACAGCACTGATGTTTACGCCGAAGAGAAAACCTCTCCCAGTTTGGCTGTCGCAAGTGGGAAACAAACCCTGGATCTTGAAACAAGATCTGACGCCTTACCTTCAAGGCTAGCTAGACTCTGTTCTTATTTATATCGAGGTGACCTGTGATTGTTTACTGTGCATTCAGTTTAACGATGTTTGTTTCACATATCCTTCCTTTTCCAGCATACTGAGGTTGTCTGCATTTGTTTCAGTTCGCTGTGTGTTCTGTTTGACAGTGTTCGTTTCAGCTGGCCTTTCCTATCCATCATTCTGAGGTCACCTGTATTTGCGTTCATTCAGTGTGTGTTTAATGATATTCATTTCAGATATTGTTTTCTGCCCATCATTCTGAGGTCACCTGTATTTGTTTTCATTCAGTGTGTGTTTAATGATGTTCATTTCAGATGTCGTTTTCTGCCCATCATTCTGAAGTCACCTGTATTTTTCATTCAGTGTGTTTTTATGATGTTCATTTCAGATGTCTTTTTACACACACACACACACACACACACACACACACACACACACACACACACACACACACACACACACACATATGCAGAGAATCAGTCTTGGTTTATTTTTGGTTTCAGGAGAAGAGTGATGCACACAGGAATCATTCATCCCCAACACAGAATATCACCAACCTCACCACTACCCTAGCTCCTGTAAGTTCACCCACTGGGAAGGGAAAGACAGAGATGGACAGGGTTGTACACTCTTTGAATAGTAGGAATAGTGTAGAAAAACTGAGCAGGCATTTTCAAGACCATCAGAAATTCCGGGAAAAGTGGAAAATGCCTCTGAAGATTTTGAAATTCTATGAGGCATGCAGCATATGCAGCACAAGACCATTGAAAATGTAATGCAGAAGTGAGCTGAGAAATTGAAAACATATGAAACTGTCTAATGCCTTCGTTTATTTATCTGATGTTTTTGTTGTCTACACTTGATTGCTTACCATTATTTGAAATTTGGATTTTTTTTCCTGATTTACATTCACATTTTCAGTTGTGCATCAGCATGCTGCAATGAATCCACAATGCTTAGAATGTGTGATTTTAGCAATGTAGTCTCTCAAAAAAAAGGAATGTCATGGATCTGGAGCAATGAAGATTTTCAGCATTGTTGTGCTTCTAATTGTGTAAGAAAATTATGAAAACAGTGATCACACACATGATCCGATGAGGGCAGGGCTATAGGAAAGAGAGGGGTGGAGGTAGTTTTGAAAATGAAGTTGTAGAGAGAATCAAGCTTCGTTAGAGGTTGGCAGAGATGAATATATTGGAAGGGAAAGCTCTGTGCTCAGTTAAAAAGGGTAAGTTAATGATGGAGCACATCGTCTGAGCAGACTCATTCTGGAATACAAGAAGTGGGTCATTCATCCCTGTGAAAAATAAGTTTGCCTCTGAACTTTCGAGTCAAGACATCTATCTTCAGGTAGTTGCGCCTCTTGGTATTACCAGGTAAGGGAGGGCAAGATGAAGGAAAACTGTGGGTGTGCATGTGTTGAAAAGGGAAGTAGAACTGCATGTTGATTCTTAACAATTTAAGACAGTGGGAGTGATGAGTAGTAGGTATGATAAAAAGCGTGATGTAGTACTTACACAGTGATGGTGTGTGAGGTCTGCAGTTCAAATCCCAACAGCTCCAGGGTGTCGGTGTATGGTGTTGTGCTGATGGACATTGTGTCCCTGATGTTTTGCAGAGTGGCAGGAGCGACGAAAGGCAGCCAGTACTTCTCCTCTCTCCTTGACTCCTTCATGAGTCTTCTGGTTCTGCTCAGCACTGCCAACAATCCCGATGGTAGGACAGTTGTGATTGGTTGCTTGCTTCCTTAAGGTGCTGCCATTGGTTGGCTGATTAATGATAATAATGAGGGTAGCTGACAACAGTCCAAATTGTTGGATGCAGATAATGTCAGCTGTTTGAATTTCAGCAGATTTCCTCAGTTTTTCTTCCAGGAAACAAACTTTTCCTTTAAAACTGATTTTTTTTAAAATACAAAATTTGAAAACAAATATTTTAGGGAATGGTGGTGTCATCAGTTGTATGGAAGAGGATGCAGATGCCCATCAGTTGTGCCAAGGAAAGGAATAGAACAACTACAAGGTTTAGGGCAGGCACAGATTTGGAAAGCGCTGAGGTGCAGTTGTGATTATCACACACCCCCCCCCCCCCTACATTGGTCTGTCTTTCCTCTTGGTCTTCTTCTGCTGTGTTAATAGGCTTAAAACCCCAACAGACTGTACTGGATTGCTTGTGCATGTGTGTGTGTGTGTGTGTGTATGTGTATGTGTGTGTGTGTGTTTTTGTGCATGTGTGTGTGTGTGTGTGTGTGTGTGTGTATGTCTGTGTGTGTGTGTGTGTGCTCAAGCTTGTAAGTGTGTGTGTGTGTGTGTGTGTGTGTGTGTGTGTGTGTGTGTGAGCTGGCAAGGACAAGCATGTGTGCTTGTGCATGTGTGTGCGTTATTGTCGTTTTTGGGGGAGGGGGGATTTTTTGTGTATTTGTTGCTTTTTGTATTTCTTTATTTAACAAAAATGCATACTTTTTGTTTCAGTTACCATGCCGGCATACAGCAAAATCGCATTTCTTCCCATTTTCTTCATCCTTTTCCTCATCGTTGGTAAGATGTCAGGGGGGTTTTTTGTGTGTTTTTTTTTCCTGTATGGTACATCACATGAATATTGTTTTTTCCGAAAGCATATTCCATGTTGCACAAAGAAAACAAATAAACACATAAGCAAGCACTGAACAACAGTGACCAGTCTTAAGGAAGATGAGAATAATAAGGAGCATGAGGATAAGGAACTTCATGTCGAACGGCAGACATGTGACTCTGTATCTGAAGCAGGGGGAACGGAGGATATGAAACTGACTCCTTAGTGCATGACGGCAGAGTCGAGCGCTGGAGAGAGACAGCAGTAAAGCATGACTTGGGGGCATTAGCAGACGATATTCTCCCGTGTGAAGGAAGAGAGAAGGAAGCTCCCTGAACTGAAAGGAAAGCAAGTTTTAGAAGACTGCATGAAGGGATCCAACTGGTCAAAAAAAAAAACCCAACTAAGACTGAACTCCACCAGCTACCGTGGTGAAGTGATTAGCATTGCGGACTCCCGGCTCGGAGATCATGGGTTCAATTCCTGTCAGAGTCATGTGGGATTTTACGCCCCGACCGGCTCCTACCCAGAGTTGGGTTTGCTGCGGACTCAGGTGGGAAGACTGGGACCACACAGTTAAGTTTCACCCACTGAATGGATGCGTTTCTGAGAGTGTTGCTCAAATTTCCTGACCAACACTGCAGGTGCCTGTATCTCTCGGGCCTGGATATATTATGAAAGGAAGCGTACAGTACAGCCCTGTCATGTAGTCTCAGACCAAAATGGCAGTCTGTAGCATCATATTAATCATCCACATTCTCATCAATCGGCATAAAAAAAAAATGTCTCAAATTCGGTGGCCCTTCATGCCTTGCTCTCATGGTGACCTCAATTTCGATGTCCTCTC
Source organism: Conus betulinus (assembly GCA_016801955.1). NCBI lineage: Eukaryota > Metazoa > Mollusca > Gastropoda > Neogastropoda > Conidae > Conus > Conus betulinus. The sequence goes on along the minus strand of JADBJO010014205.1, from coordinate 36,357 downwards.
CATGTCTGTGGCCACGGTTTGGGTTCCGTCAGGATCACCGGTATCGGCGAGTCCATGGGGGCTGTTGTTGGACGGACCTGGTGGCGCCCTCCAGAGGGAGCCCACTCACGCCGGCTCCACAACTAAGCAATTATTGTCATCAGTCGGCGTAGTAGGTGGTGTCCTGCATATGTTAGATCAGAACAGGCGCCACTGAACACCACCAAAGTGACTTGGCAGCAGTGTAGTGTCTCCTCCGGTAGGTTGCCTCTTGATGACTTGACATTGACTGCTCCTTGTGGATTGCCGGTGCTTGGGCTGTGGCGGAGCTGACCGGGCTGTGGCTGTGGGCGGGGGTGTCAGAATGAGCGGCGTGGATGCATTGCTTCTGAGGTGGTGCAGAGGTTGGGACAGCAAAAAATAACAACAAAAAAAGAAAAAAAAGACTGAACTCCAAAGAAAAGAGAAGGGTGTATTCCCTCACCAAGGAAAAGGAGAAATTGAACTATGTTTGAATACAGCACAACGGAGTGAACTCACTAAGGGTGAGCACTCTTCCTATGGAGCTATGGAGGCATGATAAGCTCCCTACTCGCCCAATTTTGTTGTTTTTTTTAAGGATCCAATCCTGATAATATGGGAATGCTCCACGCTCAGTACAGATAAGCTGTTTGTCTGGACAGGAAAGTATGAGAAAAAGTGAAGTGTTTGTATCAGTTTATGTATCCATGATTATATGGAAAGTAAAGTTGTTGTATCTTTTTTGTGTCCAGTGATGTATGGAAATAGCAGGGTTGTATCATTTTGTGCATTAAGGGTTGTATGAAAAGTAAAGTAATTGTATTGTTTAGTGTATCCACTGAGGATTGTATCGAAGTAAAGTAATTGTAATAATTTGTGTATCCATGGTTGTATGGAAAGTGAAGGGGTTGTACAATTTATATGTGTCCAGGATTATTTAGAAAATCATTTAGTGTGTCTAAAAAATAGTATTGAAAGTGAAGTAGTTGTACATTTCTTGTGCCCAGGAATATATTGAAAATTAAGGGACTATATCATTTTGTGTGTTGAGGGTTGTATGGAAAGTGAGTGGCAATATTTTGTGTGTTGAGGGTTGTATGGAAAGTGAATGGCAATATCATTTTGTGTGTGTCCAGGGTTGTACTGTTTCTGGAACATGCTGACGGCAGTGATATACAACCAGTTCCGGGGATACTTTCTGGTCAGTGCTTCATTGGCTTGTTTATCTGAGTTCCCTGGAGAAACACCTAGTCACTGAATGCTTTCCACAGGGGGAGAGGGTGAATCACCCCATCATGTAGTGAGCTACCCTCCTTCTATTGGACAAAAGATTGTTATGCTTGGAGATGACCATAATTCATGTTCATATTATATTATAGGTTTGAGAGAGAGACATATATATATATATATATATATATATATATATATATATATATATATATATATATATACACATATATAGTGTCCGTCTGTCTGGAGAGACAATGATAGATAGATAGAACTGAAAAGCAGATACACAGGATTGATATGCTCTTGGACAGGTGTCGTTGAAAAGCAGTCATTTGTAAGATTGATAAACCTGTGGATAGGTAGAATTGATAAGCAGACAGATACATAGGATAATAAACTTGTGGAAAGGTAGGATTGATAAGCAGACAGATACATAGGATTAATAAACCTGTGGAAAGGTAGGATTGATAAGCAGACAGACACATAGGATTGATAAACCTGCAGAAAGGTAGGATTGATAAGCAGAGAAATATGAAGGAATGATAAAACTGGTTGAGAGGTAGAACTGATGTAAAGCAAGCAGATATGTAGGACTGATAGACCAGTTGGTAGAAAGGACTGATAAACTGACATAATTGGGACTAATAAGTAAGTAGTGTTGCTTATAGCCCAGCCGACCGCAAAGGGCCATATCAGGGCTGTCACCATGTCCAAGTCAACTCACAAGTCGTTAGAAGAAAATAAGAAGAAAACATTCACTCAGCCTTTAGAATACACCTGCCAAAAACACACCAGAACCTTCATTAAAAATCTCTTTCTTCTGCAAAATTTTAGATCAGATGAAAAATGTTAATGTCTTTAAGAAATTCAAAGATCACATCAAGTAGGACAATTGGGACTGATAAACTGGTTAAGAGAGGATTGATTGGTAGACAGATATGTAGAATTGATAAGCCAGTGGGCAAACAGCACTGTACCAGTGGATGCCACACCTTTGGAATTTGTCCAGTGTTACTGTTTCCACAATCGCGCACATTTTCTGTGGTCAGAGTCTGCAGATCTCTTTACAGATTTAAGATTTAAAGGCATATACAGATATTTTGATAAATGATACATTTTCATGCATAATTTTTATCATCAGTAAAATTTCAAAACCCAGGTACTTAAGAGAGTTAGCACCAAAAGGTCTGAAAGGTATGAGTTGAATAAGCTCAGTCAGTCTGTCAGTATTCGGTGTTTCCAATGGAAGTCTCAATGATAATGGAAAAGTCAACCTCCTTGACTCTACAAAACAAGATCTAATTTTTTCATTGGGGGTGGGGGATTTGGGGATGAGGGCCGGGTGGGGATACGGAGGAAAATGGAAGCATTTTACAATACTACTGTTTTTAATCTATGTTGTTATGAAATTTGCAGAGAATTAAGAAAGAAATACCTCAGTGAAGAAAGCGATGCAAAGAGTTCTTTAAATGGACCAAACACACTTTACCAAGTGCCCAAACATGAACTGACTTCTCAAACAACCCTGTTCACTGGATAAGCAGTGACACCCTCACGTGACTGTAATGTCTCTGATGGCAATGCTTACCAGACTGTGATGAAGAAGTTAAAATATGCAAGCATGTGCATGCCCAGTGAACACTTTCTATTTCTGCTGCACTTGTGCACAGCAACAACAACATCAACATCATAACTATTCAAAGTCAGAAGGACTTTTGAAACAGCTGTCTGACAATCAGCTAGGGTCCCCATAAGTGTGAGAGAGATGAAACAAGTACAGCTAAATCCAGTGTCTAGCAATTTTCATCAGAACAAAATATTATAAGTCATGTGAGAAGACAGTTGCAGGCAAATGATAGCTTAATTTTTTTTTACAGTGACTTATCAAGGTTCTTTTTAGTAAGCAAAGCTGTTTGTTTAAATTCAGATGGGAGGAAAGAAGAATCTTGAATACGGTGATAAAGTGTGAATATTGAATTTTTCACTGACAGCCCGTGGGATCCATCAGATTCTGTCTTGTGAATGGCTCCATTTTGTTCCTCAGAATTCCATGCAGAGCAGTCTGAACCGGCGCCGCCTGGGTGTCAGAGCCGCCTTTGAGGTCCTCCGCCGTAAGAGCAGCCTGCTCCCCATTCAGTCGTCTGTCTGTTCTATCAGGTCAGTCTGTTCTATCAGGCAGGCCAGTCTGTTCTATCAGGTCAGTCTCTTCTATCAGGTCAGTCTATTCTATCAGGCCAGTCTGTTCTATCAGGTCAGTCTATTCTATCAGGTCAGTCAGTTCTATCAGGTCAGTCTGCTCTGTCAGGTCAGTCTGCTCTATCAGATCAGTGTGTTCTATCAGGTCAGTCTGTTCTATCAGGTCAGTCTGTTCTGTCAGGTCAGTCTGTTCTATCAGGTCAGTCTGTTCTATCAGGTCAGTCAGGTCTGTCTGTTCTATCAGGTCAGTCTATTCTATCAGGTCAGTCAGGTCTGTCTGTTCTATCAGGTCAGTCTTCTGTCAGGTCTGTCTGTTCTATCAGGTCAGTCAGTTCTGTCAGGTCAGTCTGTTCTATCAGGTCAGTCAGTTCTGTCAGGTCAGTCTGTTCTATCAGGTCAGTCTGCTCTATCAGGTCAGTCTGTTTTATCAGGTCTGTTCTATCAGGTCAGTCTGTTCTATCAGGTCAGTCTGTTCTATCAGGTCTGGTCTGTCAAGTCAGTCTGTTCTATCAGGTCAGTTCTATCACGTCAGTCAGGTCAGTCTGTTCTATCAGGTCAGTCTGTTCTATCAGGTCTGTTCTATCAGGTCTGTTCTATCAGGTCTGTTCTATCAGGTCAGTCTGTTCTATCAGGTCTGTTCTATCAGGTCAGTCTGTTCTATCAGGTCAGTCTGCTCTACCAGGTCAGTCTGTTCTATCAGGTCAGTCTGTTCTATCAGGTCAGTCTGTTCTATCAGGTCAGTCTATTCTATCAGGTCAGTTTGTCAGCGAAGTCTTCCCTGTCGCTGAACAGTAAAACCAAAGATTAGTTATTGAGGACCATGTTTACTTCACCAGTGTGGGGTACAATACAAACAATGATGATTTAATGGTGATTGTTTTCACTTTGCTAGTATGGGATAATGCTTATTTTCCCACACATATTCTGTCTGTATGTCATACGCAGGTCTGTTTTGATGTAGAAAATAAATGTTTCATGTTATATAAGGATCTGCGATCTTGCGTGTGTGTGTGTGTGTGTGTGTGTGTGTTTTCTCATATGAGATGTAAACATGTTCCGTTTGACTAAACAGAACAAGTGCTGGTTTGGACAACAGACAGCAGTAGGCAAGTGGTTAGTGTCAAACTTACACCTCTACTGTCCATGGTTCAATTTTTGGCGATGTCTGGTGCATCATGATGGGGATTTTTTTTTCAGAGGTTTTTTATGTCAAAGTCATGTGCAGATTTTTATTTGTTTTGGGTTTTTTGCATGTTTGTTTTGGGGGGATATGTCATTTTCAATGCCACCTCAGTGGCATTACTGCCTAGCTGCTCATTCCAGCTACCCTTCCAAAACCACACCCAGGCTTATCCCATTGCAGCCCCCCGCATAACAGCAATCCACGGGGAGCAATCAGTGTTGAGTCATCATGAGTCAACCCACTGAAAGAGACTCTGCTCTGATGCTGAGTCACTTCAGTGCCTGTTCTGATCAAACAGATATAGGACACAGCTTAGTAAGCCCCCTACTGTCGACAATAATCGCTTAGTCATAGAGCCAGTGTGAGTGAGTGACCCCCTTCAGAGGGCGCCACCATTGTCCATCCAGCGACAGTCCTCATAAATTTGCTGATACCAACAGTCTTAACACAAACTTACCAATGGCATAGACGTGGATGGGAATAAAAACTGGGGTCACCATGAGAGTGATCCAGGAAGGGCAACAGAATTTTTAGCATGTTTTTTTTTTTGTTGCTGATTGATGAGAACAATGAAGATAATGCTATCAAGTTCCTTTCTAGTCAGAGACTACATGATACGGCTGTACTCTGTGTTTTCTTAAATGATAATATCTTGGTGTCAACCAGGCTGGGGAGATGTAGATACCTGCAGTGTTGGTCAGGAAGTTAGTGGAATGTGTCAGAGAAGTCACTAGCTGTGTACATGACCAGCCAGTCATGGAAAGGGAACAGATGAGAGCACAGTGTCTGTTGGAACTAGGTCGTTAGCTGTGTACATGACATGTCAGTCATGGAAAGGGGAACAGACATACAGAGCACAGTGTCTGTTGGAACTAGGTCATTAGCTGTGTACATGACATGTCAGTCAGGGAAAGGGGAACAGACACACAGAGTGCAGTGTTTGTTGGAACTAGGTCATTAGCTGTGTACATGACATGTTAGTCAGGGAAAGGGGAACAGACAGAGCGCAGTGTCTGTTGGAACTAGGTCGTTAGCTGTGTACATGACATGCTAGTCAGGGAAAGGGGAACATACAGACAGAGCGCAGTGTCTGTTGGAACTAGGTCATTAGCTGTGTACATGACATGTCAGTCAGGGAAAGGGGAACAGACACACAGAGCACAGTGTCTGTTGGAACTAGGGTCATTAGCTGTGTACATGACATGCTAGTCAGGGAAAGGGGAACAGACACACAGAGCGCAGTGCTTGTTGGAACTAGGTCGTTAGCTGTGTACATGACATGCTAGTCAGGGAAAGGGGAACAGACAGAGCGCAGTGCTTGTTGGAACTAGGTCGTTAGCTGTGTACATGACATGCTAGTCAGGGAAAGGGGAACAGACAGAGCACAGTGCTTGTTTGGAACTAGGTCGTTAGCTGTGTACATGACATGCTAGTCAGGAAAGGGGAACAGACAGAGCGCAGTGCTTGTTGGAACTAGGTCGTTAGCTGTGTACATGACATGCTAGTCAGGGAAAGGGGAACAGACAGAGCGCAGTGCTTGTTGGAACTAGGTCGTTAGCTGTGTACATGACATGCTAGTCAGGGAAAGGGGAACAGACAGAGCGCAGTGCTTGTTGGAACTAGGTCGTTAGCTGTGTACATGACATGCTAGTCAGGGAAAGGGGAACAGACAGAGCGCAGTGCTTGTTGGAACTAGGTCGTTAGCTGTGTACATGACATGCTAGTCAGGGAAAGGGGAACAGACAGAGCGCAGTGCTTGTTGGAACTAGGTCGTTAGCTGTGTACATGACATGCTAGTCAGGGAAAGGGGAACAGACAGAGCGCAGTGCTTGTTGGAACCAGGTCGGGAAAGGGGGAACAGACAGAGCGCAGTGCTTGTTGGAACTAGGTCGTTAGCTGTGTACATGACATGCTAGTCAGGGAAAGGGGAACAGACAGAGCGCAGTGCTTGTTGGAACTAGGTCGTTAGCTGTGTACATGACATGCTAGTCAGGGAAATGGGAACAGACACACAGAGCGCAGTGCTTGTTGGAACTAGGTTGTTGGCTGTGTACATGACATGCTAGTCAGGGAAAGGGGAACAGACAGAGCGCAGTGCTTGTTGGAACTAGGTCATTAGCTGTGTACATGACATGCTAGTCAGGGAAAGGGGAACAGACAGAGCGCAGTGCTTGTTGGAACTAGGTCACCAGCAGCACACATGACCTTTCATCCTGATCTCTTTTTTTTTTCCGGTGTAGTTTTTATTACTGGTACATTGATCTTTCTTTCTTTCTTTTTTCTTTTCTTTTTTTTTCTTCTTTTTTTTTTTTTTTTTTTTCTTTTTATGTGTGTGTTTGTATTTTATAACTTGTAAAACATACATTTTTTTTTTCTATGTGTATTTATCAATGGTGATTTTTGTTTCGTGTTGTTTTTTGTCTGTAATGCTGATTACCTGTCTGCTCTCATTTTCATTGTTTTTTTTTTTTTCAGTAATGGTGTTGGTGGGTTTGTCATCCAAACAGTTGTGGAAAAGACAAACATAGCCAAACCTATAAAGGCAGCACTGCTTGAGGTACATGGCCATTCTCCTTTTTTTTGAAAAATGTATTCAGTTGTTTGTTTGTTTTTTAAGGTGGGGCTTTCCATCCTCCACTTAATTCTCACTTTTTTTCCTTTGTTTTTTTTTTTTTTTCTTCAACAAGTAACCACGCACACCATGCAAGTGTGTGTGGTCTTTTACTAATGGACATTCTTGGGTGGACGTTTAGTGTTTCGGCGTTTGATAAAAAATGTCAAGATTGTTTGGTGTAGTGACACATTTACTCAGTGTGTCACTCTCCTGGTTTCAGTGTTCTTGACCATGATCTGTTTGTTCATTTTTTTGCTATTCTAGGTCTGAATGGTATTTCATTGTCATGTGTTTAGAGCCCTGTAACTTTAAAGAAATCTGAATGTAAATGACATGTGTTATTGTCACAAGTATTTATAACTTTAAAGAAATCAGAATGTAAATTATATGTATTTATTATCGTAAGTATGACATTAAGTTGGGATGCTGGTGCTCACAGTCATTTTTGTCAGACAGTGGTACTGATTTTCCTTTGTCTCATCCTTTGTCTGAAGTTTGTTTAGGGGGGTTTGTGTGTGTGTGTGTGTGTGTGTGTGTGTGTGTGTGTGTGTACATGCATGTGTATATGTTTTGTGTGTGTGGGTTTGTATGTGTGCATGTGTGTGTGTGTGTTTAATTCTGTTTGTCCTTATGTAGGGGAGAATGTGATGGGAGGAGAGAGAACATGATACACCTAGTATGTATTAATCTTTCCAGGCATTCTTTTAATTGCTCATTGCATTTGCGGCTGATCTATGTATGTACTGGTCATTGTTACACCTTATTGTTGGTTCACAGATAGTGGAACGGCATCCAGAGAGGATGTTCTGTTCCAAAGACTTCCAGCAGCTCTTCCTAGAACTTGACATGGACGTCCACCAACGTAAGGTAAGCTTTCTGTGCAGCAGCATCATTGGTAGACCTGGATTGGGACATCCGATAATAAATAAGTTTTCTGCATATCATTGTGTTTGGTAGACGTGTCCATGGACGTTCAGCAATGTAAGGTAAGCTTTCTGTGGATTATCGTTATTTGTAAAGCTAGACAGGGATATCCAGCAACATACTGTAAGTTTTCTCTGCATCATCATAATTGGTGGACAAGGACGTTCAGCCACCCAGGGTAAGGTGTGTGCATCATCTAAAAGTGAAACAGACTGCAGCGCTGCAGGGGGAAAAAAAGGCAAATAAACACACAAAACAAGTTATAAATTACGCAGATTTATTATGACACAAAACAGGTAAGTAATTTTCGACAGATATTGTCTGTTTCCGATGTTACAAACAGCAGACAAAAATGTGGTAGTCTGGTAGCGGTCAGCGTGAGAATGACCGGGGGCTTAGTTGGGTGGTGTCCAGTGATATTAGATCAGAACAGACAGCACTGAACACCATTGAAGTGACTCAACAGCAGTGCAGTGAATACTCAGTAAGTCACACATAATGTGACGTTAGAAAGTACCTTGAGTAGACTTCTAGACCTTGCGCTAGGTATATTTCAGACATCTCTTGTCTCACTGTATCGCTCTCTGTCTCACTCTGTCTGTCTCTGTCTCTCTGTCTGTCTGTCTCTCTCTCTTGCTCTTTTTCTTGCTCTGTCTCTCTTTCACTCTCTGTCTCTCACTTTCTTGCTGTCTCTGTCTCTCTCCCCCCTCTCTCTCTCTCTCTCTCTCTCTCATCACGCACTGTGTCAGAGGCTGTGTGTCAGTGTGGGTGTGTGCTGTCTTGTGGCAGGAGGTTCCAGTGCGATGGTTCCAGAATGCCATGCTGAGGCGGGTGCAGCGTCTGATAGTGCACAAGTACTTCTCCTACTTTGGCATCTTTGTGGCCTTCTCAATTCTTTGCTCTGACCAGTTGCCAAAAATGGACATCACGTAGTTGTATTGTCTTTGGTTTTTTTTCTCTCTTGAAAAAGGCCACATGGCTGAAAATTAGAAGAGTGGCATTGTGATTTTCTAGTATGTTTTCTTCCCTTTGGAGGACTATTGCTTTTGTTTCTAATATATAAAAAAATCCCCTGTTCTCTCGTCTGTGCTCTAAAGGATGCAGCTGCCCTAAATATTTAGAACAGGGCTCTAGCCACTGGAAGGGTAAGTTTACATGCACTAGCAATGACCTTTGTGACCCCAGAGTAGTCAGAACAAAGAGACCCGTCTGGCCTTGGGAATTTTTGCAAAAGGCACGTGTGGAATTTCCTGCCTCGCCAACATATCGGGCAGAAGGAGAATGACATGGGGTGTTAGAACTGGTTCAGCAAAGTGGTTCAGAGGATGAGGGAGGTAAAGGTGTACAAGTTTATCGAACAGAATCTGAGCTTGATTGATTTGCTCTGTGTATTTAATAGTGTTAAACGTCGTATTGTCAGACGCCAAAACAATGAAAAGTGTGTACAGTGTGCAATGATCTCTTTTCCTTTCTTTTTTTTTTTCAAATTTTTACTTGGATTTCACATATTGAATACCTCAGGCTTTCTCTGCATCTGTTCAAAGTAAGAGCAAAATTTTTATGCCCCTTTCCTTCCTCATTTGCTGTTGTCATACTAACCAAACAAACGTAAACAAGATTGTGTTCTCATACGTTTTACTTCGGTAACTGTAGCATTGCTGTTTTACCCAAAATGTATTCGAGTCTATGCTCATTGCAAATTTTTCCATTGATATATAACAAATGCTTCTTAGGTTTATATTAGGGGACATAAAATAAAATTTTTAAAAAAGCAAAAATTGCAATGATTGTAAGCATGTGTGGTGCAGGCGTCTGCAGGAAAGTGACTTTGCTCTGCCACGCCTGTTGTGAAAGTATTAACACAGTAAGTCTTATCTGATTGCCATGTATACAGCATTAGGAAGAAGTTCATTGAAGAAAATTTAAGCATTCCTTTATTTATTCATTTAAAGAGGGTTCATTATTGTTTTGAGACATGAACTGCCAAACACACATACACACACACACACACACGCACACACACACACACACACACACATGCACATGCACACACATACATGCACACACACATGCATGCACACACACACACACACACACACACACACACACACACACACACACACACACGCACACACACTCTCTCTCTCTCTCTCTCTCTCTCTCTCTCACATATACAGAGGAAAAGGACTTAATCACTAAGTGAAACAGTGGTAAAGAAAGTACTAGAGAAGGTAAGGTAATGTTGCTTACGGCCCAGCCGATCGCAAAGAGCCATATCAGGGCTGTCACCTCTTTGAAGTCAACTAGAGGAAAAGTGCTTTAAAAGCCAAACAAAAAAGAGTAAGAAAGGGAAGGCTGGGCGCCGGAGGGTCAGCGTAGAGGGGTGGATGGGGAAAGTTTGGAGATGGAGGAGGACCTTGGTTGTTTGATGATACATGTTGGTGAGAGGGGAACAAAGATGGATGGTCTATGTATATGGAGGCATGTGAATTGTGTGCTGCAGGTAGAGCTGGCTACCAGATATGCAGAGTCCTTTGATGACAGAGGCTCCGATTTGAGGGTAGGAGATTTTTTTTTTTTTTTTTTTTCTTGATATTGAATTGCATTTGTATATTTATCTTTTTGTTTGTCTGTGTGTGTGTGTGCATGTGTTTCTGTATGAGCCTGTATGCACACAAACACCACACACGCACGCACGCATGCACACACACACAGACACACGCACATGCATTCACGCTCGCATGCATGCATGCTCACACACACACACTTACAAACAAATACATTAATATAAACAATAAAGATTTGCATTTTCATATGCTTTGTCTCTCACTTAGTTTTTTATTCATGATGGCTTACCCAGCATTTTCCTTTGTTTCCTGTTCATTTAACTCAGGTGGTCAACTTCCTCTTCGCCATCTACTATGTCATAGAGCAGCTGATGCGTGTCGTGGCCAATGGGCTGCGTCGATACGTCCACTTCAAGACCAACATTTTTGATGCCTTGATCACCCTCGCTCTGGTGGTATGTTCATTTTCTTGGCTCTGTGTGTGTGTGTGTGTGTGTGTGTGTGTGTGTGTGTGTGTATGGGGGGGTTGTGTGTGTGTGTGTGAATTTGAGTGTGTGTGCATATTTGTGAGTGTGAGTATGTGTTTTAATGTTAGTGTGTGTGTGTGTTATAGTGTGTGTGTGTGTGTGTGTGTGTGTGTGTA
>JADBJO010014205.1:0-20000 GCA_016801955.1 Conus betulinus | reverse complement strand
AGCCCATAGCACACTGTGTGGTTCCAGTCTTCCCATTGGAGCCCATACCACACTGTGTGATTGTATTCTTCCCATTGGAGCCCATAGCACACTGTTCGTTTCGTTTTGTTTTTCCATTGGAGCCCACAGCACACTGTGCAGTTATATTCTTCCCATTGGAGCCCATAGCACACTGTGTGGTTCCAGTCTTTCCATTGCAGCCCATAGCACACTGTGTTGTTGTATTCTTCCCATTGGAGCCCATAGTACACTGTGTGATTGTATTCTTCCCATTGGAGCCCATAGCACACTGTGTTGTTGTATTTTTCCTATTGGAGCCCATAGCACACTGTGTGGTTCCAGTCTTTCCATTGCAGCCCATAGCACACTGTGTGGTTCCAGTCTTTCCATTGCAGCCCATAGCACACTGTGTGCTGTATTCTTCCCATTGGAGCCCCTAGGATACTGTGTGGTTGTATTCTTCCCTTTGGAGTCCATAGCACACTGTGTGGTTGTATTCTTCCCATTGGAGCTCATAGCATGCTGTGTGGTTGTATTCTTCCCTTTGGAGCCCATAGCACACTGTGTGGTTGTATTCTTCCCTTTGGAGCCCACAGCACACTGTTTGGTTGTATTCTTCCCATTGGAGCCCACAGCACACTGTGCGGTTGTATTCTTCGCTTTGGAGCCCATAGCACACTGTGTGCTGTATTCTTCCCTTCGGAGCCCATAGCACACTGTGTGGTTGTATTCTTCCTTTGGAGCCCATAGCACTCTGTGTGGTTGTATTCTTCCCTTTGGAGCCCATAGCACACTACATGGTTCCAATCTTCCCATTGGAGCCAGTAGCACACTGTGTGGTTCCAGTCTTCTGTTGCAAACTAAAGAGTTCTGTTAGGAGCCAGAGGGGAAGATGGCAAATGATTCTACTGAAGAAGAATATCGTGACAACATTTTCAGGCCCTAAACTTCTTGATCTATGAAAACAATCTGGCAAGAAAATGTTGGGGAAAAAAAAAAACGTGAAAGAGGAGGAAGGATGGGGTAGGTAGACGTGAAGGGGTGTTGGGGAAGGGAGAGAGGGGGAGAATGGTGAAGGGAAAGAGGATGCTGAAACGATGATATGAATCCCTGTACTGGCAGCAGGCAGAGACCTTGAACTGTGTCTATGACAGAACCATGTGGATGTGCTGGTTGGCTTGTACTCGCTGTCATGGAGAAACTATTGTCACAATCTCCAGCAATCATCTTGATCATCCACCTTGGTAGAATGGTTGTCATCGTTTAGTAGAACAGTGTCATCATTCACCTTGGTACTTGGTAGAATGGCTGTCATCGTTTAGTAGAACAGTGTCATCATTCACCTTGGTACTTGGTAGAATCGCTGTCATCATTTAGTAGAACAGTGTCATCATTCACCTTGGCGCTGGGTAGAATGGTTGCGATCAGGATCCAGATCATGATGCTCATCAAACTAACTACTGCACCTTGATAACCCAAAGTGTGACTCACACTCAGACTCACAATTTTGTTATTATGGAGTTTGTGACTTTTTTGCATTTTTTTTTTAGCAATAACTGTGCAACAATATTAAAATTTCTCCAATGTTTTTTATTCATGGCAAATGCATAAATTTAGCTTTGATTTAGTAAACTGTTCCATTAGTAACAAAAAATATGTTTTTAGATGTGATACGTTAAAAAAAAATGTTTTACCACTTGTGATTGAAAAGCAAGGGAAAGAAATGCAGAGAATTAAAAGACAATGGACACATCATGGTAATAATATAACATTAAGACAGATCATGTTTTATATTCTAGTCATGATTCATACTGGCTCGCATGCAGTGCCCATTGTTGTCTTAAAAGCTATCATGACATATTTTGCAGTTATTGCATAGCATGTCACCTCGTTATTGTTTCTGTATGTTTCAGTCTGGTATATCATGAAACAGTGGTTGTGTTAATCTTTGTTTCAACTGCTTATATCTGGAAAAACTGTCCAGAAAGTGAGTTTCTTCTTCAAACCTTTGCACATGCTGAATATCTTCGGTCTTCTTTTTCTACCTTCCTACTGATGCATCAACTCTGTTCTGTTTTACGTCACACTGAGGTGAAGTCTGCAGAGGTCGCACCTTTGTTCAAAACTCAATATGTAGTTGTGTGTTCTGTTGTCAAAGTGTCTGTGGTGGTGGTGCTGGACGTGGTGGGGGGGTCTCATGATGTTCATTATTGTTATTATTGCAGGTGTCTCTGATGGTATTTTGGGATGATGGTATGATGGGGGGTTCATGATGACTGATTCCTGTTGTTGCAGGCGTCGGTGGTGGTGTTGTGGGATGTGATGGTGGTGAACAACTGGATGGTGTTCCTGGAGGCCTACAGATCGGCCACATCAGGGTGAGTCATAGGCAGGGGAGGGAAGCTGCCAGGAACCGGGGGAGACAATCTACAGGGACACAACACACAGCATTTCATGTCTGCTGGCCTTGATGGCAGATTGAATTTGATGTCAGGGTTTGGTGTAATTTAGAAACTGCTGTCACCTAGGACTTGATGTCAGCTGGGATCTGATCTAAGTGGGCTGGGATTTTATGCCAACATGTCCTGGTTCTGGTGATCCTGGGGTCGCGGGTTCAAATCTACACTGGGCCATTTCTGTACAAGGGATTTTTTTTTTCCTCAGACTTAACATCAGTTCTGACTGTATTTCCTGAACAGTCCTTTGAATGAGACTATAAACCAAAGTTGTGTGTGTGAATGAGACTATGAACCGAGGTTGTGTGTGTGAATGAGACTATAAACCAAAGTTGTGTGTGTGAATGAGACTATGAACCGAGGTTGTGTGTGTGAATGCACACATTATGTCTTGCAAAGACGTAAAATCCCATCACCAACTTACTGAAGAGAAGGCTTTTTGACCATTGGTATGGATGACACGTTAAACATAGCATGAGAAATCAAAAGAATGAAAAAAAAAAAAAAACAGTGATTGATGTTGACTGAGTGACAAAGGACTCGACAGAATGTGGCACCAGCAGGCAGCTCTTCAGTTAGCTCTACCCAGGTACACAGCCTGTGGTGTAAAGAGAGCATAGATTGTAAAGTGCTTAGAACATGGGTTTTCAGCCGAGAATAGGCACTATATTAGTACACTTAATAGTAGTCAAATTGCCCTTGCTTCAGCTAGCAATACAGGAGCATTTTTGGGATCCTACCATCCGCCACATGGAAAAATGATCCAGCCCATCGCAGTTGACTTCTGATGAATGGACACTTGATGCTGGATAGTCCACCCTTGTCCAGAAACTGCTTGATGTTGCAAAAATATGTTCAATCAGCATTTTATGCTGTCATATCTGCACTTTGTAGCCTTGCAGATGACTTGTTGTCAGGTGGTCATATCAGTAGTTTTTGTAGCCTTGTGAAATCTCTTTGTTCAGGTGGTCATATGTTCACCTTGTAATCTGTGATGATTGCTTTTTTTGTCAGGTGGTCATATTTGTCTTTGTTGCCATATGAATGATTTTCGTTCAGATAGTCATGCCTGTATTTTGCGGTGTAGTCAATGAGCATTTTTTGAGGTTGACATATCTGTTCTTTGTAGATTTGTGAATGATCGTTTTCTTCTTGTGATCATACCTGAACTTTGTGTGGTAGGAGATAATTTTTGTTTCACAGATAGTGCTACCTGTACTTTGTGGCCTAGTGAATGATCTTTTTTTTTTTCAGGTGGTCGTACCTGTTCTCTGTGACTTAGTGAATAGTGTTTATTGCAGGTGGTCCTACCTGTACTTTATGGCATGGTGGATGATCTCTGTCATCATTGTACTGAACCTGTTCACGGCTCTGATTATGGAGGTAATTGGTCCACCTTGATGGTTCAGAGTGTCCTGTAATGTGATGTACTGTTTTGTGTTTTAATACACCATAATGTCTTACAGTGTATTACACACTGCTGCACTGTTTGCTGTACTGTATTGTGATATATTGTTTTGTATTACTGAAAAATTGTGTGCTGTATTGTACTTTATTATACAAAACAATACTATAAAGTACATATTTGTAATCGACTAAATTATATTGTTAGGTGTTGTTATCAGTTATACTGTATTGTAATGAATTGTTTTGTATCGTTATGGATTTAACTGTGTTGAAATTTCAGTGCATTGAACTGCGCTGTAATTAAATGTACTGTATTGTAATGCATTATACTATGTTATAATGTATTGTATGGTGTTGCAATGATTTGTTCTGTGTTGCTGTCAGTTGTACGGAGTTATACTCATTTAAAGCATACTGTATTTAAGAGTGCTCTAATTTTATCATGATGCGCAGTGTCTTATTGTACTGTATTGTTCCGTGCCATATTGTATTGTACATCTCTATACTGTACTGCAGTGCACTGTATAATAGCACAGTATACTATTCTTTCTTTATTTTCCTTATCTCTATAAAGAGTTTTTTTTTAACAAAACAAGAACAGTTTACATTTTAATTAACATTGATGTCAACTCAGGTTATTACTGATAGAACATGCAATATCTGCATAATTCAGGGAAAAAAAGATGTTGAAATAAAGTCAACGCAGGAAAAAAAAAAAAAAGGAGAGAGATAGAGAAGTAATCAATGTGAATGTCTCTCTCAGGGAAAAGGAATCACCTAGAGTCAGACACAAATTCAACAGCCATTCTCTTGAATAGTCACTGTAGGTGAAAAATGTAGAAGACGGGAAAGGAACTTGGCACAGTGAGAATGATGGTGAGGAAAACCGTCTTACCACAACACATTTCTCTGCAGGCATGTCAGGCTCTCTGCCTTGGGAGAGGTCCTCAGCATGGTTCACAGCTACGCTGCAGGAGGGGGGTGGATGGGGAGGGGGGGGGAGGTGGTTTGGATGTTATTTTTGTTTCTGCATCGGTGGTCCAATCAGCAGTTGGCTGGGCTTCGGACAGCTGGATGTTGCTAGGCTCCTATCTTTTGAATTTTGGTCGCGAAGACTTTGCCAGTGGTTTCTGAAGTGATGTTAGTGTTTGGGGCGGTGTTGTGGTGCGGGTGTCCAAGCTGTCTCTGTGTAACTGGGCTCAGCTGAAGTGATGTTAGTGTTTGGGGCGGTGTTGTTGTGCGGGTGTCCAAGCTGTCTCTGTGTAACTGGGCTCAGCTGAAGTGATGTTAGTGTTTGGGGCGGTGTTGTTGTGCGGGTGTCCAAGCTGTCTCTGTGTAACTGGGCTCAGCTGAAGTGATGTTAGTGTTTGGGGCGGTGTTGTGGTGCGGGTGTCCAAGCTGTCTCTGTGTAACTGGGCTCAGCTGAAGTGATGTTAGTGTTTGGGGCGGTGTTGTTGTGCGGGTGTCCAAGCTGTCTCTGTGTAACTGGGCTCAGCTGAGTGATGTTAGTGTTTGGGGCGGTGTTTGTGGTGTGGGTGCGGGTGTCCAAGCTGTCTCTGTGTAACTGGGCTCAGCTGAAGTGATGTTAGTGTTTGGGGCGGTGTTGTTGTGTGCGGTGTCCCAAGCTGTCTCTGTGTAACTGGGCTCAGCTGAAGTGATGTTAGTGTTTGGGGCGGTGTTGTGGTGCGGGTGTCCAAGCTGTCTCTGTGTAACTGGGCTCAGCTGAAGTGATGTTAGTGTTTGGGGCGGTGTTGTGGTGCGGGTGTCCAAGCTGTCTCTGTGTAACTGGGCTCAGCTGAAGTGATGTTAGTGTTTGGGGGCGGTGTTGTGGTGCGGGTGTCCAAGCTGTCTCTGTGTAACTGGGCTCAGCTGAAGTGATGTTAGTGTTTGGGGCGGTGTTGTTGTGCGGGTGTCCAAGCTGTCTCTGTGTAACTGGGCTCAGCTGAAGTGATGTTAGTGTTTGGGGCGGTGTTGTGGTGCGGGTGTCCAAGCTGTCTCTGTGTAACTGGGCTCAGCTGAAGTGATGTTAGTGTTTGGGGCGGTGTTGTGGTGCGGGTGTCCAAGCTGTCTCTGTGTAACTGGGCTCAGCTGAAGTGATGTTAGTGTTTTTGGGGCGGTGTTGTGGTGCGGGTGTCCAAGCTGTCTCTGTGTAACTGGGCTCAGCTGAAGTGATGTTAGTGTTTGGGGCGGTGTTGTGGTGCGGGTGTCCAAGCTGTCTCTGTGTAAACTGGGCTCAGCTGAAGTGATGTTAGTGTTTGGGGCGGTGTTGTTGTTGTGCGGGTGTCCAAGCTGTCTCTGTGTAACTGGGCTCAGCTGAAGTGATGTTAGTGTTTGGGGCGGTGTTGTGGTGCGGGTGTCCAAGCTGTCTCTGTGTAACTGGGCTCAGCTGAAGTGATGTTAGTGTTTGGGGCGGTGTTGTGGTGCGGGTGTCCAAGCTGTCTCTGTGTAACTGGGCTCAGCTGAAGTGATGTTAGTGTTTGGGGCGGTGTTGTGGTGCGGGTGTCCAAGCTGTCTCTGTGTAACTGGGCTCAGCTGAAGTGATGTTAGTGTTTGGGGCGGTGTTGTGGTGCGGGTGTCCAAGCTGTCTCTGTGTAACTGGGCTCAGCTGAAGTGATGTTAGTGTTTGGGGCGGTGTTGTGGTGCGGGTGTCCAAGCTGTCTCTGTGTAACTGGGCTCAGCTGAAGTGATGTTAGTGTTTGGGGCGGTGTTGTGGTGCGGGTGTCCAAGCTGTCTCTGTGTAACTGGGCTCAGCTGAAGTGATGTTAGTGTTTGGGGCGGTGTTGTGGTGCGGGTGTGTCCAAGCTGTCTCTGTGTAACTGGGCTCAGCTGAAGTGATGTTAGTGTTTGGGGCGGTGTTGTGGGTGCGGGTGTCCAAGCTGTCTCTGTGTAACTGGGCTCAGCTGAAGTGATGTTAGTGTTTGGGGCGGTGTTGTGGTGCGGGTGTCCAAGCTGTCTCTGTGTAACTGGGCTCAGCTGAAGTGATGTTAGTGTTTGGGGCGGTGTTGTGGTGCGGGTGTCCAAGCTGTCTCTGTGTAACTGGGCTCAGCTGAAGTGATGTTAGTGTTTGGGGCGGTGTTGTGGTGCGGGTGTCCAAGCTGTCTCTGTGTAACTGGGCTCAGCTGAAGTGATGTTAGTGTTTGGGGCGGTGTTGTGGTGCGGGTGTCCAAGCTGTCTCTGTGTAACTGGGCTCAGTGTGGCAGATGTGTGAGCAGAGTAGTGGCAGGCTCTGTGTGTGTGTGTGTGTGTGTGTGTGTGTGTGTGTGTGTGTGTGTGTGTGTTGACCAGAAGCACACATATATATCTACTATATGAGTATATCTGAATCTCTCTGTATCAGTCTATCAGTCGGTCTGTCTATCTATCTGTCTATCTCTCCATCTATCTATCTCTCTCTCTCTATCTGTCTGTCTGTCCATCTAACAATTGATTTGTCTATATGTGTCTGCATGCATGTGTGTAAAGATGTGCATGAGCATAGGCAGACAGACCGGTAGATGTGTATATAGACAGATATAGCTAGCTAGCTAGATAGATAAATTGTAAGATCATGTGTGTGTGTGTGTGTGATGCAGAATTTCATCATGAAGTGGGATCGCAGTCATCAGATGCGTGGGAGTCCTAACGACGAGTCGCTACAGCAAACCATCAGTCTGAATACAGTGCATGACATGTTCAGGTAACCAATGCTGTCCCCACGACAGAGGAGTTCTTCACCCAGCAGTATATAAATCAATACATCCAGCTTGCCTATCCTAATCACCTGAGATGTATAGAGATGTGTAGGTTCTAAATTATGTTATAAAACTTGTGATGAAGTTAAGCAAAAGTCTAATATTATAACACAAGTATGCCTACTTATACACCACTTATATTAACAGGATTAAGTGTTACTTTCTGCTGAGTGCCCTCCCATCTAGATTACTCTTCTAATGAAGAGGCTGACAGAGTGACGAAAGAAATGTGCACATTATTCAAATGGCGCTGTAGAATTACTATATCCATCTTGGGAATGTAGTTTACTGAAAAAGACCTTATGGAATCAAGACAGTTCTACAGGTGTGGATTCTGTGCAAATAGTTCTTTGGCAAAACAGTTGATTCTCAAAACAGTATTCATTCTCAGTCACATCAGAACTTACTAAGTGGAAGATGAGCAGTATCGCCTGCGTACAGGTTTGAATTAAATACATTGAAAATCAAATTTAGCAAAAATATTACATGCTCCTACTGTGGAGAAAAGAGAAGTGATTTCTTATTCACCCATTTGAAATCTTCTTTGCCATAATTCTCAGAATTTTTAATCTGAAAAGTTCAGAATTTCTGTAATGTTTAAAATTAATGAAAGTTTATTTCATATTTCAGTTTGATGTTCGCTTTTAAGTAAGTCAGTATGTTTTATGCATTTCTATTCTTTGCTGATTCAAGTTGATGTTTGCGTAAGCATGTATGTTTCAATACATCTTTATTCACTGCTGATTTTTTATTGTATGCATTAGATCCACATTTCCCTTTCTCATTTACCTCATACACTGACTTCTACATCCTTTTATTTTCCTCAGAAATAGACATTAAATCAAAGTGCACAGATGTACAGAGGAACACAGAAAATTCTGTATACACAGATGTAGAAACACATATACACACATGTGCGCGCGCGCGCACACACACACACACACACACACACACACACACACACACACACACACACACACACACACACTCATAGAACCACATGTCGTATTTCACCACCTCAATGATGTACACTCTAGACATGTCATTATGCCACGTGTTATGCACATGAAGTTCCACACTAGACAGGTCATGTTATTAACCCGTTCACTGCCTGATAAATTTTACAAACAAAGGCTTTCCCAGTGCCAGGGAAATGTAATGATTTGGGGGTAATAATTAACAAAAAATTCTAGCTCAGAAACTACAAAAGATATAAAAATGAAATATATATGATTTTTTAAGGAAATTGAATGGAGATTGAATCTGGGCTTCTTTTGTTTTAATTTTGATCATAAAAAAATATTTAGGCATTTAGATTTGGATAGATTTTTTGCACGATCAAAAACATATGTATTTACCACTACAGCTTCACATCCAAAAAAGAACACAGAGCAAAAAAGTTGAAAATAAAGTTGATATTGTCACACTACACCTGTAAATGAAAGTAGAACAGTCTAGAAGTCTATCAAGACACTCACACCTCATGCAGACAGGTCAGTCCACGACCACACCCCCTCCCCCACACCACGCCCCCCCTTGCTGGACTTCAACCCCTCTCTTTCACTCCTCCTCATCCCCTACCGTTCCTGCTGCCCATGTCACGCTGCGAGCAGGCCGCGCTCCCCCCTCTCGCGCTGACCACGTCGCTGGCCACTCGCACACAGTGCAGAGTACACACTAGGCTGGCTCGTTCGACGCTGGTAACCAAGTCAGCTGAACACACTCTTGCGATCGCACAGCACGACAATAACTGACGAATATGGTCGGCAATTCCATCACTATCATCATCTCACCTTCATGCTCGAGTGAGTCGTTGAATAAAAGATTATTATCTTTGTCAAAAAAGATTAGCAGAGCTTGCTCAGCTGTGTAAGTACGCTGATTTGGTCGCTACGCTCGTCGAAGGTTGCGCCGCCATCTTTGCAAGCGAGACAAAGTGCTGGCTGGTCATCCAGTCAGTGATGAGGAAAAATGGTCTTTCCCCTCACGTGTGGTCATTTGCATATCATTTTAATACTGCAGACATATAAGGCTTACTACGCACACTCTATTTCAGTCCTTTGATAGGAATAGTAACGAATGAAAATTTCAAGAAAAATGCATGACGTCAGTGGACGGCCCATAGGCACTGGAAGTACATTTTTACTGCGGCGTCAGCTGACGGCTTAAAGGCACTCAACGGGTTAATGTACACACTGAAGACTTCACATTTATGATGTACACAATAGACATGATATGTCAGTGGCATACACAGTAAATATGTCACGCTAATGGTGTGTGTACAAGACATGTCATGTTAATGGTGTACATGCTAGTCTTGTCATGATGATGTTCACTTGAGATGTGTCATACACATCAGATGCGTTATATTTATAATAACAACATACACACTAGACGTGTTATAATAACAACATACACAACTAGACGCATTATAATAACAACATACACACTAGACACGTTATAATAACAACATGCACACTAGACGCGTTATATAATAACAACATACACACTAGACGCGTTATAATAACAACATACACACTAGACGCATTATAATAACAACATACACACTAGACGTGTTATAATAACAACATACACACTAGACGCGTTATAATAAACAACATACACACTAGACGCGTTATAATAACAACATACACACTAGACCTGTGATTGCAGGGAGATGCTTCAGGAGCCAGCGGACAACGAACTCCTCATGCAGCTCTGCCTACATCAGCACCTTCACCTGGAGAGATAGCCTCCATCAGCAGCAGCAGCAGCATTGATTTTTATCATCGTTCTTGTTCATCGCATCGTTATTGATTGTTATCGTCGTTCTTGTTCATCGCATCATTATTGATTGTTATCGTCTTTCGTGTCCATCACATAATCATTGATTTTTATCATTGTTCTTGTTCATCGCATCATCATTGATTGTTATCGTCGTTCTTGTTCATCGCATCATCATTGATTTTTATCATCGTTCTTGTTCATCGCATCATCATTGATTTTTATCATCATTCTTGTTCATCGCATCATCATTGATTGTTATTGTTGTTCTTGTCCATCGCATCATCATTGATTGTTATCATTGTTCTTGTCCATCGCATCATCATTGATTGTTATCATCATTCTTGTTCATCGCATCATCATTGATTGTTATTGTTGTTCTTGTCCATCGCATCATCATTGATTGTTATCATTGTTCTTGTCCATCGCATCATCATTGAGTGTTATCGTCGTTCTTGTTCATCGCATCATCATTGATTGTTATGGTAGTTCTTGTCCATCGCATCATCATTGGTTGTTATCATCGTTCTTGTTCATCACATCATCATTGATTGTTATCGTCATTCTTGTCCATTGCATCATCATTGATTGTTATGGTAGTTCTTGTTCATCACATCATCATTGATTGTTATCATCATTCTTGTTCATCGCATCATCATTGATTGTTATCATCGTTCTTGGAGATAAGCCCCATTGTCAGCAGCATCATTATTGATTGTTATCATCATTCTTGTTCATCGCATCATCATTGATTGTTATCATCGTTCTTGGAGATAAGCCCTATCGTCAGCAGCATCACCATTGATTGTTATCGTCATTCTTGTTCATCGGCGTCCGGGAAGCCCAGCTACAATCAGAATGAGGAGGGCATTGCCATTGAAGACAAAGAAAAACAACAAACAAACAACAAAAAGTGAAAAAAAAAAAAGCCTGCTCTAGGACCTGAACAGGTCAGTCCTGTCCCCAGTCACATGCTCTCTGGGCAGCCCTTGTGACCCTGGCATTGAGACGTCTCTACAGCATGGTCTGTGCCACAATTAAAGGAGGCTTTATGACACTGGCACCAGATCTGAGAACACATACTTCCACACTGCTCAGTTCTCCAAGACATTGCATGTTGAATGTGGTGACAGTTTGGAAGCGCCACAATAAAGTCTGGGGAAAGTGTAGGTGGTAGACTTTGTTCTCATTACTGGACTGGATATCTGTGAAAGGAAAAAAAAAGGAAAAAAAAAAAACAAGAAAGAAAATCATCATTTGATATCCATCACATTTCACCTCCTCACCCCATCCCCACCTTCTCCTCTCCTTCCCCATCACCTCCTTTCCTCCCAGTTTCTTCTTCTTTTTTCATGTGTGTGTGTGTGCATTTACAGTTTCTTCTTTTTCTTTTTTTTGTGTGTGTGCATCTAGTTTTGATAAGGGATTTTAAATTGAAAAAAAAAAATTCAGTGAAGGTTGCAGTGATCTGGGGAACACATGGGAAACAACCCGTTGCATACAACAGTTGCAGGCTGTGTGCACTGAATAAACTGCTGTGACAGGTACGCAAAGATGGTCCATGAAAAAAATGCACACAAAAAGTGCGATTCTGTAACAGATCAGTGCTGAATGACTACCTGGAATAAGCTTCATTATTCTTATCCCACGGATACTCTTTAGAAGAAAGAAAGATGACAGAATTTAGCAGGAAGCAGATGACCATCTAGAATGGCCAACACTGCAGACTCGCGGGAAAAGAGCGAGACTCGCCATGTTTTACAAAATCCACCACGGCATGGCCTGCATCAACTCTCGGCACCTTCCCCTTGTCAGCGCCAGAAGACGTTCTTCAAGGCGCGCCCACCACCTCCACTACAACGTCCCACAGAGCCGCAATGACTACCATCATAAATCCTTTTTTCCCAAGGACCATTTCGGAGTGGAACAGCCTTCCTGCAGAGAATGTGTCGGCGCCATCCCTGGCTGCCTTCCAGGCCAGGATGGCACGCCTCCACTAAACCCTCCCCCAAGAAACCCCCTCCCTTTGCCCCCTTCCCCCTCCCTCCACCCCTGCTCTGTAAGTATATTCCTACCTCCAAAATTCATTCCAGGCGCCTTTATCACTCATGTTGATGTGGAAAAGGAGACATCTGTTATCATGGAATCTGACGTAAAAACCAGTGAGAGGGTGGCAGAGCTGAGTTTGGAGTTTATTTCTCGCTACTGTGCGCATCTCGGTGAAATGATGAACTTTCTGCTTTCTGACTTACGAAAGGTTGGCTGCCAGGGTGTTTTGCCTGTGACAGGATGTGCGTGCATGTGGGGGGGGGGGGGGGGGGGGGGGGGGAGGGGGGGAGGTGGGCGAGCACGCATGCGCATGCGTTCAGGAAGGCCTGTGTTGCATACTTGAACTGCTTCCTTGTCAAACTGTGTGGAATGTTGAGACCTTGATTGAGCTCCAATCAAAACTGTGTCTTCATGGACCAGATTGGTTAGTATTTATGCCATGTATTTATAAATCACTAGAATCATGTTGGCCATTGTTTTGTCAGTGTTTTGTTGGTAAATGCCTATCCTTTTTTTCGTCTCTGTAGTCATATTGTTCAGCTTTAATTAGACATTTTCACAAAAAAGGAAAAAATCCAAAGTGAGACTAGAAAAATTGATGGAGAAAATGTAAACAATCATAATTTCATTTGCTCCCTCGATGAAACAAAGGGACATAACTTCAACCCAGTTCTCTTTACATACCCCATCTGCTAGTACACCGATGAATAGTAAAAAGTAAACATATAGAAAGAACAAGAAAACTTCACTGTTTTTCTGTTAAGGAGAAGTATCTCTGTTCGGTGTGTTTCTTATGTGTGTGCACCATCTTAAATCTGTCCGTACTGCCAGCTTTTTCCACTGGTTTTCCATTGAAAGTCAATGTTTGTATGGATCTGTTGCAAAAATGAAGTTAAGCGATAGCCATCAAATGTAAAGTTCTATAACATGCACAGTGTCTTAGTAAAATATTGAGATACAATATTTATGAAAGCCATGTACGAATGTAGTTTATTTAGAGGAATGAACACTAGGTTCTTTTACAACATTACTAAACATAGTGCTGATCACGTTACTCTAAGCAATCTGACTTTCCTTCTTGTAAGCTTTTTAAGATTTCCACTATTTTTGGCCATTCAGTGACAGCTGTGTAATATCTGTAAATACTGTCTTTAACTTGTCTTCCTAAGAAGCTGTGATCTCTATGTGAATAAATTGTCTCAATCTGGAAAAAAAAAAAAAGTGATGACCCCAGAAGTCACAGCATCGTTCACAAAGAATGGTGGAAGACACACACACACACACATACACACATGCGCACACACACACACACACACACACACACACACACACACACACACACACACTTGCTTCCTTTATTCTATCAATTGAGTGTAAGCTGGCTCTAGATTGTATTTAGTTTTTTAAAAAAAAGTCTCCACACTCCACTGCAAATTCTCAAGCAACAGAAACCATTGCGTGAGGCTGATTAAGGTATGCAGACAGTTGTGCAGAAAGAGTTGTTGCTGTTGTTGTCGTACCCCTGGCTAAAAGACTCCAGGGATCATCTGAACAGCTTAAGTACTTGAACACTATGGTACAAATGCATCAGCTAGGGATGAGAGCATTACGTATTTGGCCGTTTTTAATTACTCTGCCAAGTAGACAGTCTAGTCTGACACAGCCTTAAGCCAAGGCTGTGCAGAAAGAGTTAAAGTCACTTGATTGAAGTTATGTTCCTTTGCTGTATCACCAGACCAAAATTTGCAATGTCAAGCACATCCATGGTGTTTCCATTGGCTCTCTCCGCTGTGTCTCAATCATAGGGACAAATCAGCTGATGATCTATGTGTACTGAACAGGAAGGTGCTCACCAGTAGAAAGGCTTTCTTACAAGTCATCTTTTGTTTATTTTGGATATGTTTTTTTTTCCATGCCTATTTGGAGAAAATATAGTTTCACTTTGATTTGATGTACAGGCCGTCAAACTTACAACGTTGACTTAAGGAGCTTACATGCTCATCAGATGCCAACAGGGTTATTTCAAATGTGCTTGTTTACAGGTATGTGTGTTTGTGTGTTAGTGTGTGTGTGTGTGTGTGTGTGTGTGTGTGTGTGTGTGTGTGTGTGTGTGTGTGTGTGTGTACACACGTATGTTGGTGTGTGTGTGTGTGTGTGTGTGTGTGTGTGAGAGATGAGTGCTTACTTAACCATTCAGTTTGCCTTAGAAGAATGGCATTTTTTGTATCTTCTGAGAGGGGAGAATAGTAAACAGTTGATTTTTGAGATTATATGACTTAACTCCAGTTAAATTTAGTATACTGGAGTCAAGACATACACCTTAAATATTGTTATTTACATTGAAGTAATATGTTTGACAGGGTCTTCATATGATGAATTACATAGTGACTGATAAAGCTGTGTTTATTTGAACAGATGTTTTTGCTGGTGGCATGATCAGGGAATTGGTTCATCATCTTGTTTCTGTAATGCAATGAATGTGCTGTTAGTATCGTATTCATACTAAACTGATAAGCTCTTCTTGTATACACATGCATGTTGACTTTTTTTTCAAATACTCTAATGCAATTGGATTTGTTTGTTATGAAAACTGAAGTCAGTTTTCTATGGCCATTGGATTTGCTTGTTATGAAAACTGAAGTCGGTTTTCTATTGCCATATATGTGTTATGGAGTGAAATGTCATTTTGCGGAGTGTTTGTCATATATTTAACGAATAGTTATTGTGAGCCAGGAAATCTAAATCGGTGTAAGAGGAAGGCATTGGCCCTGTCTGTCTAAGAGGACAAACAGTGTGACTTAATCATGGTATGAGTTTTATAAGTTGGTGGCATTGCACAAGTGCTTAGCGCTCCAAATCTCATATGAAACTTTATTTTACAACTACTTATCAATGTTTTTCATGAAAATAACATGGTTCTCTGTCAGTAGAGATTGGTTTAGACTGGTCACTTTTGAATGAGCTGTGTTGTTGACATTGATTCACACTGGTTACTTTGGGATGAACTACATCATCAACATTGGTTCAGACTGGTGACTTTGGGATGGACTATGTCATCAACATTGGTTCAGACTGGTTACTTTGGGATGAACTATGTTGTCAACATTGGCTCAGACTGGCGACTTTGGGATGAACTATGTCATCAACATTGGTTCAGACTGGCTTCTTTGGGATGAGCTATGTTGTCAACATTGGTTCAGACTGGTGACTTAAGGATGAGCTGTGTTGTCAACATTGGCTCAGACTGGTGACTTTGGGATGAGCTGTGTTGTCAACATTGGTTCAGACTGGTGACTTTGGGATGAGCTGTGTTGTCAACATTGGTTCAGACTGGCTACTTTGGGATGAGCTGTGTTGTCAACATTGGTTCAGACTGGTGACTTTGGGATGAGCTGTGTTGTCAACATTGGTTCAGACTGGTGACTTTGGGATGAGCTGTGTTGTCAACATTGGTTCAGACTGGCTACTTTGGGATGAGCTGTGTTGTCAACATTGTATCAGACTGGTGACTTTGGGATGAGCTGTGTTGTCAACATTGGTTCAGACTGGCTACTTTGGGATGAGCTGTGTTGTCAACATTGGTTCAGACTGGCTACTTTGGGATGAGCTGTGTTGTCAGCATTGGTTCAGACTGGTGATGTAGGGGTGGACCTGTGTGCAGTGCCCAAGTCCCACTGTGAAGGATTCCGGTAGTCTGTTAAGCTGAAAAGTAGCACTGCACCCCTTTATGTCTTCATTAGGTTGTGTCAGTCATATTTTTTTTGCCTGATTTTTGTCATCAAAATCTCAGTTTACCCACCCTCCTATCTTTTACATTTATGCCTTCTGTATCATTTCACCTGTTTTTTTTTTTCACCAAAGTTGTCTGGTTTATGTTGAAGGAACTCTGGTTGGTTTTTCTCGTGTGTGTGTGTGTGTGTGTGTGTGTGTGTGTGTGTGTGTGTGTGTGTGCGCGCACGCGCGCGCGTGTGTGTGTGTGTGTGTGTGTGTGTGTGTGTGTGTGTGTGTGAGTTGAATCATGTGGGTTTTTTAACATGCCATGGTGGTTAGCTTGGCTGGAAACAACTGAAACATGAAGTCCTCGCTCATCTGCCAAATCATGTCATTCAATACCATATCATCTGACCTGTTCTTCGTTCAGCTGACCCAGGTATTCACCTTCTTTCCTATTTGTGTATCAACTCTGTTCATGTGTTTTATGGCAATATTCATTGAAAGCAGCGCAATAAGCTATCCAGTGCTGTGATTTCATGTACAGTCTTCCGTCATACTCCTGGCAGACTGAGGCATTTCTCAATTGATGAGTAATGTTTGTAGTGTATTCATTGTTTAATATACATTATTACTTTACCACATGCTTTGTTTTGTGGCAGTGCTAATGACTTGTGGTATCGGTGTACATGTGACCCCTGTACATAATGACACTGCGTTTTACGGTCATTTCTTGGCGTTACAACGTGTTATGTAAAGAGTAGTAGTCTTCCATATGCAGCAAATATCACCATGACGCAAAATAGAAAGTCACCAGACATCCTATATTCTTTTTTGTGTAATCCAGTGGTCATCTTTCTGTAGGAGTCTTCAACTCGCACCTCAAAAGAAGGAAGGAAATTAGTCACAAAGTAGAAGATGGTGAACTTTGAAAATGGCAAATATTTTTACTCAAATATGGTGTTGATAGACTTTGAAAATTTTACAAAGCCTAAAGAAAATTGTTATTTGACCAAACATATTTCTCTTTTTTTTTTTCTTGATGATTAAAAGATACCCTAAAAACAAAATAGTTTCAAATGGTTTCAAAGGATGAATACTTCACAATCTGAGCTTTAAGA
This sequence comes from Conus betulinus, assembly GCA_016801955.1. Taxonomy (NCBI): domain Eukaryota; kingdom Metazoa; phylum Mollusca; class Gastropoda; order Neogastropoda; family Conidae; genus Conus; species Conus betulinus. Next base: position 2,741 of record JADBJO010014205.1, on the reverse strand, counting down.
TCAGCCATCAAAGTCCAAGAGGGGAGGTTTTTTTTAGTTTCATTTACTGGATTAAAAAAAAGGAATCTTTTGCCATATGACTGCTCTGTTGTATGCACAGTTTGCAGCCCACAAAACATATTTGTGTTTACAATCTTTGAATACAAACTGGATGTATTTCACTAAGGCTAAAGGTTCAGACTGAAATAGTTTCAAATGGTTTCAAAGGATGAATACTTCACAATCTGAGCTTTAAGATCAGCCATCAAAGTCCAAGAGGGAGGTAATTTTAGTTTCATTTACTGGATTAAAAAAAAGGAATCTTTTGCCATATGACTGCTCTGTTGTATGCACAGTTTGCAGCCCACAAAACATATTTGTGTTTACAATCTTTGAATACAAACTGGATGTATTTCACTAAGGCTAAAGGTTCAGACTGAAAGAAAAATGATGTGTAGTATAGAATGTCAGGTAATGGGTGTAAGCTATCATGGAAGGTTTAAAAAGAAAAAAAAAGGAAAAGGTTGAGTCTGCTTTCTCACCCAGTTTTGAGGGAAAGGGAGTTGGGGGGAGGGGGAGGCTTGTACCGGTAACATGGTTTTTTTTTTTTTTTTCCTGCACTATACTCTGCAGAAAAAAAAACTAGGCGAACACTCTCTTAATGCACTCATAAATAAAATCTTATGTAGAAACATACTTTCTATCTATCTGTCAATCTATCTATCTATCCTGAAAGCTTGAAAAATCCAACAATACTTTGTCCATGTGTGTATGAGTGTGTGATAGAGAGAGAAAAAAAATCAGTTTCAACAAAGGAAAAGAAAGAAAGAGAGAAACATTAAATAATTCATACTAAGAAATCCAAAATATAGATAGAGAGAGAGGGAAAAAATATCAGTTTCAATGAAAAAAAAAAAAAGAAAGAAAAAAAACATGAAATAATTCATACGAAGAAATCCCAAAAATGCAAAGTTTTGAAAACAACAAAAACAGCTAACGACTGTCACATTAAATAAGATTGTATTCCAGTTAGTATTCTACTGAACATTTTTATTGCATATCAGATTAGGCACATCCAGACCATAGAGACAGACAGTCAGAGACGCATGCAGAGACAGACGGCCATAGAGAGACAGGTAGACAGGCAGATCGACAGACAAATCAACAGAGAAAGAGGGAGAGACAGAGAGAGAAAGAGAGAGAGAGAGAGAGTATCTTCAACAATAGAAGCAATAGAATTAAATAACTCTATGAATTTTCCATCGAATTCATTTTCAGTGCCTTTTTAGGTGATAGTTTTAAAGAACAGTATTTCATAGGGGCTGTTAAAATTGTTCCATGTAATTTCCCTCCTGAATATATGAAGCTAGATTAGTTGAGATTATTACAGGGTCTGGGAAAGGAAAGTTTATGAGCATGTCTGTTTTCATTAATCACAAAGTTTCCGATGATTTTCTTTGGAGCTATTCCTTTAACTTCATTATGAATGTTAATGCTTGAAAGTCTGTGAAAGAAGAGTCTGTCCTTTTATAGAAGAATGGCTAACTTCTTATAATCATCTCCTGTGAAGGAATTATATGTTAACTACATTATCTTTATGGCTGTCTTAAATAAATAAAAAAACCTATTTGTTTCAAATTTGTTTAACTAGAATCATCCCTAAAGATGGACGTGTAGCGATGAGAGATAGAATATATGCATGACAATTAATAAATTCTTTTAGAAACATGTTTTCCAAATTTGGTAATGCGATAATACAACCTTCAATCATTGTCAGTAATAGCCTCTAGCACTTCATTATGATGTTACACTTCAATTGTTTGGTCTTTGACATACAGTGGTGTAAGCAGAAACTTCATTTTCTGCCATTTTTGCTTGTGTGTAGTCACATACATACTTCTTGTTTTATTTGCATTTAGGAACCTTGGTTCATTTAAGTCCATTTCATCAATATTACAATATTGTTCTGAAGATTTGTTACTAGAATGGTAGGATTAACAGGGTTAGATTGTAGTGGAGTGTTGTTCATTTTGGTCCATTTAATCAGTCTATCAATTTAGCTCTGAAGGTTGTTTACGTAAGTGATAGGATTAAATCTGTTAAATTGTAGTGAAGTATCTTCAGCAAACATTTTATAACAACAGTTTGTGTGTGTGTGTGTGTGTGTGTGTGTGTGTGTGTGTGTGTGTGTGTGTGTGTGTGTGTGTGTGTGTGGCATGCATGCATGCATGCATGTGTGTGTGTGTGTTTGTGTGTGTGTGTGTGTGTGAGAGAGAGAGAGAGAGAGAGAGTGAGTGCGTGTGTGACGGGTGGGTTGACTCAGTTTTGTATGTTTTTCAAAGCACATTGTTGTGGACATATGTGAGTGTAAAACATTGGGGTGCCGCTTGAAGCTCTCAACAGAAGATAAACTGCTCTTCATTGAATGTTCTTCATTGGATGAAAAAAAAGGCTGACTCATCATTATTTTGTGGTGTTATTTTGTTCTTACCCTTACCCTATACAAAAAAAAAAAAAAAAAAAAAAAAAAAAAAACAGTATCAGTAGCTTACCTGCTGCATGCATTACAATCTACTAGGAAAAACAATACAATTTTGTGGAAGCTCATCCTATGTTTTGTTATTTGCTGGAATCTCATTTGTGGAGCTATAGAACAATTTGTTCAGTCACTTTTTTTTTTATACACACCTGTCATTCTGTACGAATAGTTCAACTGTACATAAAGGCAACAGGCATGACAGCTTTTGGCATTTTGGTGGATT
>JADBJO010014204.1:46181-48661 GCA_016801955.1 Conus betulinus | reverse complement strand
TACAGGTGCAGCTGTTAATCAGGGTTGAGGTTACCCAGGTTTCCTGTGTCCACAGGTGGTGGCTGAAACTGGGATTGAGGTTAACCAGGTTGAGGTAAACCAGAGTTGAGGTTAACCCAGGGTTTTCCTGTGTCCACAGGTAGTGGTGTTGTAGACCCAGGGTTGAGTTAACCAGGTGGTACTGTAACAGGATTGAGGTTAACCAGGTGGTGCTGTAACAGATTGAAGTAACTGGGGTTGAGGTTAACCAGGTGGTGCTGTACCAGGATTGAGGTTAACCAGTGTTGAGTGTAACCCAGGTGGTGCTGTAACAGGACTGTGGTTAAACAGGTGGTGCTGTAACAGGATTAAGGTTAACCAGGTGGTGCTGTAACCAGGAGTGAAGTTAAGCAGGGTTGAGATGACCTTGTGTTTCCTGTTGTCCACAGTTGATTCTGTAACCAGGGTTGAGGTTAACCAGGATTAAGGTTAACCTCCGTTTTCCTGTGTCCACAGTGGATGCTGTAACCAGTTGAGGTTAACATGATGGTGCTGTAACTAGGGTTGAGGTTAACCAGGATTAAGGTTAACCTGGGATTTTCTGTGGTAGTGCTGTAACCAGGATTGAGATTAACCAGGTAGTGCTGTAACTAGAGTTGGGGTTAGCCTGGGGTTTTTTATGTCCACAGTGGGTGCTGTTACCAGGGTTGAGGTTAACCTGGTTTTGCTGTAACCAGGATTGAGGTTAACCTGGTGGTGCTGTAACCAGGGTTAAGGTTAACTAGGGTTGGGGTTAACACAGGGTTTTCTTTGTCCACAGCAGGTAGTGCTATAACTAGTGTTGAGGTTAACCTGGGATTTCCTGTGAACATAGGTAGTGCTGTAACCAAGGCTGAGGTTAACCAGGATTGAAGTTAACCAAGGTTGAGGTTAACCTGGGGTTTCCTGTGTTCACAGGTACTGCTATAACCAGGGTTGAAGTTAACCTGGTGGTGCTGTAACCAGTGTTAAGGTCAACCATGGGTTTCATATGTTACAGATAGTGCTGTAACCCGGGTTGAGGTTATCCGGTGTTGAGGTTAACCAGATTTGAGGTTAACCTGGTGGTGCTGTAACCAGGGCTGAGGCTAACCTGGTAGTGTTGTAGCCAGGATTGAGGTTAACTTGGGGTTTTCTGTTTCCACAGTGAGTGCTGTAACTAGGGTTGAGGTTTACCTGGTGTGCTGTAACCAGGATTGAGGTTAACCTGGGGTTTCCTGTGAACATGGGTAGTGCTTTAACCAAGGTTAAGGTTAATACCAGGATTGAAGTTAACCAAGGTTGAGGTTAACCTGTGTTTTCCTGTGTTCACAGCTACTGCTATAACCAGGGTTGAGGTTACCCTGTGTTGAGGTTAACCAGATTTGAGGTTAACCAGATTTGAGGTTAACCTGGTGGTGCTGTAACCAGGGTGGAGGCTAACCTGGTAGTGTTGTAGCCAGGATTGAGGTTAACCTGGGGTTTTCTGTGTCCACAGTGAGTGCTGTAACTAGGGTTGAGGTTTCCCTGTGTTGAGGTTAACCAGATTTGAGGTTAACCTGTGGTGCTGTAACCAGGGCTGAGGCTAACCTGGTAGTGTATAGCCAGATTGAGGTTAACCCGGGGTTTTTTCTGTGTCCACAGTGAGTGCTGTAACTAGGGTTGAGGTTTACCTGGTGGTGCTGTAACCAGGGTTGAGGTTAACCTGGGATTTGTCTCCCATGGTGGGTGTTGTAAGCAGGGTTGAGGTTAACCTGGTGGTACTGTAACCAGTGTCAGTGTTAACCAGGGTTGAGTTTAGCCTGGGGTTTCCTGTGGTCATGCTGACACCAGGGTTGAGATTAACCTGGGGTTCCTGTGGTGGTGCTGTCACCAGGGGGTGAGGTTAACCTGGGGTTTCCTGTGGTGGTGCTGTCACTAGGGTTGAGGTTAACCTGGGGTTTCCTGTGGTGGTGCTGTCACCAGGGTTGAGGTTAACCTGGGTTTCCTGTGGTTGTGCTGTCACTAGGGTGAGGTTGACCTGGGGGGTTCCTGTGGTGGTGTTGTAACCAGAACAGAAGTTAAGCTGGTGGTGCTGTTATCAGGGTTGAGGTTAACCTGGGTTTGCTGTGTCCACAGGTGGTGTTGTAACCAGGGTTGAGGTTAACCTGGTGGTTTGCTGTGTCCAAAGGTGGTGCTGTAACCAGCGTTGGGGATAATCTGTGGGTTTTCTGTGTCCACAGGTGGTTCTGTAACTATGGTTTGAGGTTAATCAGGACTGAGGTTAACCTGGGGTTTTCTATGTCCACAGGTGGTGTAACCAGGGATGAGGTTAACCTGTGGTTTTCTGCGACCACAGGTGGAGCTGTAACCATGGTTGAGGTTAATCAGGGTTGAGGTTAACCTAGGGTTTCCTGTGCCCACAGGTGTTGTTGTAACCACGTTTGAGGTTAACCAGGGTTCAGGTTAACCTTGGGTTTCCTGTGTCCACAGGTGGTGTTGTA